>OMNM01030636.1:5319-26904 GCA_900302745.1 Parablennius parvicornis
TTACACTGATTGCTGTTTCTCCAACACATATTGCACTTTGAACAAATATCTATCACTGTCTGGAGACATTACTTTAAGACTTAATTGGTACAGCTACTTCAAACACACTATCTGATAAATATTGTGTGTGTGTGTTTGTGTGTGTGTGTGTTCCTTTCATTGTATGCCCACATCACATCTACTCTTCGTCATAATCATCATCGTCATTTTACACTCGGTGAGCTGAACTCAACAGTGTGTTATCGTCAATTTATACGACCGACTCTCTTTCTGTCTTCTTTACACACACACACACACACACACTCCTACGCTCACATGCGCCCACGTTCGTTGCTCTCTGGGGTGTCACAGTGGTGAAGAGAACATAGACGACAGATCAGTGGCAGTAAAAGAAAATAGTTCTGTTACGACTTTCATCGCTCATATCATTTCCTGCTTCTCCACATCAACCTCGACCACAGTTTAATCCACATAGCGTTGCGTCGCATGGCACCTAATTCAAAGTCTTATTGCCTCGCACTACTCAAACGGTGTCCTGCCGGTTTAAATCGCCACATCCCACCGACAGACCGACTCCTCAGTTTGAAACCTCGGCGCATCATTATTTTATTCCACATATGGCACCTGCACAACAAGAGGGAAAAGCAAAAGTGCTGTCATTACATGGAACAAAAGATTAAAGAAGTAGAACTCGTTGCAGGTGTACTTAAAAACCCTCCTGAGATAATGAATAATGTGTTGCATATTCATGACGTCCCCTGTAGCACTGTGAAGTAAAGGATCAACTTCCACGTTCATTACAAACATTTCCTTGATGCATCGCAGGTGTAGAGCCAACTTTAAATCTGGTGTGCTGAAAAGCATTTCACAGAATAGATTATCTATTATTTATTGTTAGTCAGTTGCAACCCATTTGTAAAGAAACCCTTTTTAAAAGTGAATGAAAATGTGAGAAACTTCTCCCATATGGATACAGACTCAAGATAAGTTGTTCCATATGCAAACACTGAACTCGGGATAAGAGAATCTCCTGCTAATGTAGGTGAAAACTCTTTTGACCACTTATGTAAGTGGAATGAGCAACGCTAAAAGCACACAGCAGCCGCAGTACACATCACAAGCAGTAGTCTTGTATGAATGTGGGCTCATCCTGGAGGGCCCCCGGTCTGCATGATTTGGAGTCGTTCCTGCTTCAACACACATCTATGGTAACGCATTCCATAAATGCAGTTTTGTTGGAACAGGAAGAAAGTGAAAGCATGCAGGAACGTGACCTTCAGGACCAGGAATGCCCCACCCTCTAGTCTACTTCGACAACCTTCTGCTCAGTTACTTATACAGCAGCAGACAGACAAAAAAAACATGGTAATTACATGCATTTTAAAATGCAATGAAAACAGAGCTGCCACCTCTTGTGCACAGAGAGTGAAACTCGGAGCTCAAAGGCCTCCTATCAAGTGCCTAAATGTGAATGAATTCCAGATTTTTTTGGTATTTTCTATCATTGCCAAAATCTTATCAGGAGGAAATAAAGGGCATGTGTTGCAAGAAGTAGTTGGAGGTTTTCAGAGTAAAATGTCACACCTCTGATTGTGTGTTGTTTATGTCTTAGTCCTGTTAAAAGTGGTTTTCTATGTTTCCTTTATGTACTATTCCCCACGGCTTCTTTTGATTCTGTTCCTGTCATGTTGTCTTCTTGTTTATTACTTTGCTTGTAAGATTCTTGTTTCATGAATTCATGTGGTAGCTAAAGTGTCCTGGTTAATGTCTGTTTCCTGTTGCATGTCTGGTTTGTTTGTGCGCTCTTTCTCCTCTCATCACATGTGCCTGACTCCTCCCTTGTGTGCTCCTCTGGGCTTGCTCTCCCTAAATACTCCTTCGGTGTTTTCACCTGCATCTCATCGAGCCCTAGCTTCGGACGTAGGCCTATAAGTCTTGCACGTTTTCCAGATTGTCTGTTTTCCCGTCTGAAGTTGGTGCCAATATAAAATGGTATTATAATTGATTAATGACTTATTTATTTATTATCATTTTTAAATGTATTTACCACTTGTTCTCTCATTGAGGCTGTTCATATTTACTGGGGCTTGGTACACCACATCTTAAATGTAGTATTTATGATTTGCACACCAATTTAGTTTGATTTTCTCTGTGAAAGTACTTTGGAGAGCACTGTAGTTAATGTTTGTCATACATTCACAAATATCAATGTAAAAGAAGCACAATGAATGAGCTCTATCGAATGGAACTTGACTGATGAGGAGTGATGTTAAAAACCACAAGGGCTACAGACAGGACAGCTGCCTATGTACTTGTATGCATTTACACATGGCTTCAACTTTCAAAGTAAAATCTTTAACACATCACCGTTCATGCTTGTTATTGCTTTTTGACCCCCAACGGCAATATCTTTTAATGTTAACAGCCTTAGGAAGCCTGACATCCGTTTACATGCGTTTTTAATATACAGCCATTTGATGTGTTTTGTCTGGTCTTCAGGCGAGGTAGCTTTATTTACTGTGAGAGGGAGTCAGATTTTAACTACTCTAATAAAAATAATTCACAAGAAGAGAGAATGTGTCAATTCCCAAACAGACTTTTACACCCTCTTCTTTCCCTGCTTCCCTACTTTAACTTTTATTACCATCACTGCTGCTACTATAACAACTTTCACCACCGCTGCTGCGATGCATCTGCATATTGCTGCAGCAGGTATGATGTTGCAGCGATAATACAAGCACGATTAATGAGGACCCATTTTTTTTACCGTATAAGATTACCACTGAGACTAACAGGACGTGATTTAAATAATGTGGAGAGGCTGAGGGAACAATAATAATGTATTCCTGTTAGATTCACACATGTGACACATTCTTACGCACTTTCCTGACTTCTCACCACCTCCGTCTCACTCTTTCTGTTTCTCTCTGTAGGATGTTAGCAGTTTTCCGTCTGCATTCGTTCTCCCAGTCCTTTGTTGAGCCCTCGGAGTGGAAGGGAGGCGTTCAGCATCGCGGCGATGTGCTCTGTGCTGCCTTCAAGCCTCCACACACACTCGTCACAGGTCTGTGTTTGTGTCGGCATCGAAAATGGATCTTATTTTATTTAGTTTTTGTTTAATCAAGATTACAACAGTATGGACAGAGTGTCATCTGGGCTCATGTGTATCCTCATTTCTATATTAGAGTTATGGAGAAAGAAGGAGAGAGGAGAAAACCCCACAACAAGGGCGATGAAATTCAAATGAGTCTCAAAAAACTTCAGTGAAATAGAAAATATCTGGAAGCAGTTATCTGCTGATTAAAGTAAGTGGTGTTGTTATCAAAGGACTCAAGCTCCACACTTCTCTTTCTCTGCTGGAAATAGCTCTTTGGTTTTATGTGTGTCTGTGTGGGAGGGAAGCAATCTAATGCATTTCAGATGTAGGAAATACGACTGTGCGTTAAAGTGCCTGTAAGTTTCTGTACCAGCGCATGTACGGGCACACAGCAGCTCAAAGTCTTGTGAACATTTTTTGATTAATCTTGGAAGAATATTACATATTCATGTAAAATTAGGTAATTCTATAACAAAGATGAGGCACAATGGAGCTGAAAATGATTCAATTACAATCCTCCCATGTGGTTTTAACTTACAGTACTTCTACAAAACCTTTTTCGACACAATGATCAGAGCCACAACGGCCATTTTTTATTTATTTATTTATTTTTAAAGGAAATACACATTTTACTCCTCAGTGGCTCCGCAGCTTCAGTATTCTTCCATTGTGAGTCGACATTTGCCTCCACCGCAGACTGAAACTTTCCACTATGAGAACCTGTTAATTTGCAAGTTCCTTCCTAATTAAATTCTTAATTAGAGCTGTAATAAAGGCAAGCAAACTGGAAAGGTCAAGGCGTAATGAAAAGAGCGCACACACACACATACACACACACACACACACACACACACACACACACACACACACACACACACACAGCCGTAGTTAATACTGGATTCATTTAATACGATCGAGATCTCCCTCCGATAAAACGTCACGAACACCACATACATGTTTTTTTCTTGTAATTTGAATGTCTCCCTGGTTGTGTGTGAATTAATATACTCTAACCAAACACTGCACACAGAGAACTCGCAGGGACAATTCCTCAGTGGATTCTTTGTTTTGAAGTGGTATTGCGAAACTAAAATATGAAAAATGTACGTTGTAGAACTGGAGGTCACAGTCACAATGACGGGTCCTGGGAGCATGTGCATGGTTTGGTCAGTGTGAAATGGAAATGAATCACACATATGAAATCGTCGGCGAGTCCTAAATTCACACCAGCACTTTTTAAAATGCAGAAACACTGGGCGCCTCTGGCTAATGCAGACAAGGAAACTTCTCTCATCTCACAATCGCTGTATTTTTAATCCTGCTTCTGTGAGACCATACAAACTCTGGGACAAGTCTCCAAAGTTTTTTGAGGCTTGATTTTAAGGTTTTTTTACAAATGATTTTTTGCGGGTCTTGATATTCAACCCCGTGGCATTCGATCGGATGTGACAACCTGTCGAACTGAGGGACTCAAGACTGTCGACTGCGATTAAAGACGGAAGAAAAGAACTGGCTTGTTACATAATGAAAGTCAACCTCCTGACAGATAACCAGGATTAATTGGGTCCACTCCAGTGTTTAGTTTGTAAACATGGCATACTTTGAAATGCCAACAAGTCCCCGAAGTGCTCATCACATTCTTGGATTCTTCTGCCTGGAGGATTGTACTGGCAATACTCCAGTTGCTGGTCCACTTTTATAACCATCAAACTACAAACACTCTGCACCCAATTTGCCCAAGTATGCTCTCCAGATCATGGAGTTGTTTCACACCGGCTCTCATATTGAAAGCGCAGTTCCAGTCTGGCAGCCTGTGTGAGCAGAGCTCGCACTATAAGCCGCTGACCCGCTGTGGCCCTGTGAGGCTGATCAGCTGCCGAGATAAGTGTTAAGAGCAATAAAGTGAGAGACGGAGGTGGATGGGGTAGATGAGAAGGGTGTTCTTGAATCTGCAGGGAGAAATGGTTTGGAAGGAAACGAATACCTAGAACAAAAGTGCTATTCTGGAGCTTTACTTTGTGAACTTGGAAACTTCTTCAAAGTTTCCTCTGCAATTTCTTTTGTCGGTGTATTGGGCTCCTCTTTTATACCCGCAACCCCTCTATACTTCTCCTCCACCCCACCTCTCCTTTATTTAATCCAAGAGGCCATTTTAAATTATGTTTATTGGAGATCTCACAGTGGGAGTGAGAGGAAATGAGACGGAGTACCGTCTGTGCAGGTCTGTGTGTGTCTGGGTGTATTGCATAGTTGCAAGGCTGGACTTCCACATAAAATAAATGTTAACATGTTGTTTTCTAATAATTCAAGAACTCATGTTTGGTGGACAAACTCACAAAGCAGATGCTGTGACTGAATACTTTGCCAGCGAGGTGCTTTGCAAGAAATCCTCCTTTATCTGCAATTTCATTTTGTTCGTAACCTGCTGTCACTCAGCCAGTCGCTTTACAATGTTGATGTCTCCGGAGGGCTCGGCAACCTGTCAAACTGTATGCAAATGATTCTCCCCATAAATAGTACTTCATATCATAAGCTATGATGCTAATGTCGCTGAAAGCCAAAGCATTAACAATGTCCTCACAAATGCTTTGTGTGGATGTTGGAAATAGTTTACAGTGAACCAATGTGCTGAATGCATATATATATATAACATCCTGGATTTTCACAGTTGCTCTCTAAACACACACTGAAGTAAGAAGTGCATGTGAACAATTTCTGTCTTTTCTTCCATGCTAACTACTTTTGCAAATTCTTTCTCCCACAAATCCACCTCGCACAAAGACGGCATCTCAAAAGTGGTGACGCATTAGTTTCAGTTGGCAGCGCATTTCCTCAGGTTTGCAGTGAGTAATGCTGTTTTCACATCAAAGCATGTGTGCTGCCAAGTTACGCGCCAGAGCCGCCAAGTGAGAGCAGTGGTGGCGTCGCAGGTACCGGGGCCAAAAAGTTAATTTAAAGTTCCGTTTGGACCCACATGTGTGTCTGTGTGTGTGTGTTTGAGTTTATTTTTCTTGGTTGTGTACATGCATGTGTTTGTTTGTGTCTCAACTTGCAGCAGGAGCGTTTGGCTGATGCGGGACTGCAGCTCCCTCATCCATATTCAGAGTCTCTGCTATGTTCTGCTTCACTACACACACTCACACACACACACACACACACACGGTACATTTACACAGTGGTCCTATATGCCTCCTGTTTTTCTTTCTCCATTCATTCCCCACATCCTTTAATCCTTGATGGCTGAACATTCTCCAAGTACAGTGACCTTTGATTGATGGAAAAACTGTTTTACATACAGAAATCCTATAGAATGATAAAAACATGAGCAGGCCTGTTTTGGTTGTTTCACTCGGAACCATTGATTTGTAATTTATGTACATTGAAGTGCTTTTAGATATTTGTATATTCATTTATTAAATAGTTTCAGCTATAAATTGGATAAGATAAGGATCTATAATCTAAACTTTCCATCCATTAGAACACAATCTTGACATGTGTCCAAATATATTTTAGCGTGATTATAAATCTTTTTTTTTTTCAGAACCACTGAAAAAAAGCCTGTTTTATGCCTGTTTTTAAGGCTGATTGGTATCGCTTTTGTTTCCTCTCGAGTTGGTTATCTTCTCTTTTTTCACTGCAGTCTTTGGTCTGGTATTTGATGTTTTACTTTACACCGCAAGCGAGACAGTGGGCATTGTTAAGGCTTACTGAATGTGTGCTGCATGCTTTTCTTTGCATCATTACATGATTTTGAATAGTGCATATAATTGTATTGGAAGAAGCATTTTTCCTAATATGGGACTGTCAAGTAATCTAAGTCTGATTGATAATTACTACAATTTTAAGGATTAGTCTGAGGTCAAGAGAAGGCAAGGATCACTGATGCATAGTCCTATAGGGGTCCCACCTCGGAACTTCCAGGACCCAAAAGATCTGTTTCTAATGTATTGGTGTCACATCACACCTTAAGTGCTCATGTGGGATTCATATCTTGATGGGTCAGAATGAATTGTCATCCAAAAGGGTACCAACGCAATATCGAGCAGGTGATCATAATGTTATGGCTGATAAGGCCATAGAATCATAAAGAAGACTTTACTTCTAAAGCCTGGTATAACAAATCCAAATCTGAAATGGAAAAACTCAGTAGTTGAATTTCATTGTCTGTGATGTGCACACCTGTGCCGTGCTCTTTTTTTCATTATTGATATTTCCAGCAGACCAGAGTGTCTCGGCAGCTCTTAAATGTCATTCTGATGATATGTTGATGACAACTTCTGAGCTATGCTTTTGAGTTAGTTTACCTCATAATACCTTTTTGTCCCTTCTCTTTGTTGCATCAATAACACATTGGCAGTCAATGGAAACCCTCTGCAGAAAAGGGAGAACATCTAATAGTTAAGGCTGTATGGTGCATTTTGTTAATCTTTATAAAAGTCTGATCTATACGAAGTGCTGCTGGTTGTGAGAACAGGTGCAGCTGCTGTGTTTGGCTGCAGCAGGTGAAGCTGTGGTGGAGACTGTTTTTGCTGGATTGCTGCTGTAGTTTGATCTGAGGTGCCCAACTGTTACTGTTCAAGCCCATGGTGCTTCAGTGATTGATGTGTTACCTTCACGCCACGGGAGTTAATAAACACTGTAACTTCAGTACAATGTACAATGAGCTTTTCACATGCAAAGTCTTTTCTGACTTTTCAAAACAGACATCACAACCAAAAAGAATGCACAGTTCGGCAGATTGTGAGTTCAAAACCTGAATGTTATCCTCTTAAATAATGTTTTGAGCTTTTTGTGTAGTTTGCCAATACGAAAGCATAATGCAGTGGAAATCAGGGGTGTCATATAAGAGGCCTGAGGGTCAAAACCAGCCCACAATAGTGTGCAATCTGGCATACAGGGTGACCTTGCAAAGTGCAGAGAGAAAAAAATGTATTCAGTGCTTCCCTTAATCTGTCCACTGGCAGTGCATTGTTTAGGAATAGGCTCTAACATAACACTGAGGAACAGAACTGAAACACAGATGGCAACAATGCTTGTAGTGTCGAGAGATCAGTGGGAGTATGTCAAAGCTTTACCATGAAGGGCAGTTTGTGGAAAACATTCACACAAAAAAGTTGATGTAGTGAAATGGTGCATTGAATCTTCCAGATATATTCGTATCACTTTTAAACAAATAAAAAAGGGAACGCCTTTGGAATGTCTGTATTTATAGGTTATTGTGCCATCATTTTACTGGATTGTTTTTATTAGGAGCAAACAAGAGTTGTATGTGGATATGTTAAAACTTCAAATAGTTAAAAAAAAAAAAAAAGCCTTTTTATGCACTCTATATTTATCACTTTAGCAACTTAGCAGAGAGAGCTGGAAGTTAGACTGGCATCACAATAGAATTATGTATGATGATCCTCAACTGGCTTTCATTATCAGTAACTGTACGAAAGGAGAGTGTCATTTGAGACAATGCATTTGCAACTTCATGTTGCATAATGCCAATTATTATACCATTTTATCTAAGATTACAAGGGCTGATTCCAGCTGACCATAGTACACCCCGGGCATGTCATCAGTCCATCATAGAGCAAACATGAAAAAGGAGGAAAAAGAAAGAAAGAAATGACACTCCTAGTCATACCAACAGCCAGTTGTAAAGACACAATTTACCCCTGAAGTTCTTGAAGTAAATTTCAGCAATTCAGAGAAACATACTAAGTGCACAGAAAGACTCTTGCTTTAACCAGTGAGAATGTTATTGTAGGATGAGACTGATAACAACATGGGCGTGTCTAGCCCAGATTAAAAGCATTCTTATAAAATAAAGTGAAATGAGAGAAAATGTGAATTTTGATGTGGAATAATACCATGTGTAAAACTAAATAAATTATTATTTCTGCTTCTGCACCAGTACATTATCTTTTTTTGTCAAATTTCAAGAGTGCAACACTGAATCTGAGTAATACGCTTCTTTAACACTTTTTATAAGCTCTTGTAGCTGTCTCATTGTGCTTATTATGTCTCTGTTTTAAGGCCAAGGCACTGCGCGGTATGCATAGACTGTCAGAACTGCCGGGGCTCAGTGCTTCTGAGTACTTTTGAAAGCTAACAAGGGTAATTAAGCCATCTGCATCTTAAAGCTCAACGTTGTGTAGACGATGCCGACTTGTACGCCTTCCCGTTCCTTCAGTCCCAATCTGTGTAACACACACACATACACGGAGGACATGATAAAAGTCACTTGAAATAGTGAAGCCAGCTCTGGGCTGCATGAATAATGCAGACGACCCACACTCTCATAAACTTTATACCTCCTATTGCTCACGCTCACCTCCCATAGCCAACAACTCATTAAGTCTAGCTGTGGAGCTACCTGATGAGATCCCTGCCGTTATTTGATAAAACACACACACTCACTCACACATAGACATGCGCGCACTTTCTTATGTAATGTAAATCAGTTGAAAGGCCCTTTCTCCTGAGGTGACAGCCAAGGGTTGTGTGTGGTGAACAGATGGTTGCTCAGGACAGATGTTGAGCTTTATCAAGTTGCTTTAGTGGCTTTCTTGCATGATTACAGCTGCAAGACAAACTTAAGTGTACAGGTGGATGAAAAGTTTTCGCTCATGGATATTACATCTTCTGAAAATGTGCCTCTCTCTTTGTCCGGAATATGAGTCATGCAAATATAGAGCCTAAATCAATGGGGCGAAGAGCAATTATAAGAGCGGTTCTGATCTGTAAACTTACTTTGTGCTCTGCCTCATTTATTGATGTGTGCAGGAAGCTACGATGGAGAGATCATAATGTGGAACAGCATCACTGAGAAAGCTTTGAAGAAGCTGCGACCACATGCTGAACATGAGGGACGCGTGCAGCAACAAGGTCTCACACTCTCAAACAAATGCAAACCAATCCAACACTACTCTGCAATTACTTGGTTCAATTTGTTCTGCATCTTCAACCCAACATAAATAGTGCTAATGTTTATTCTCACTCTCCAAATTAGTCTTGTTTCTTTGACTTTGTTCTTTAGCGCTTTAATTTTTTTCTTTCTTTCTCCAAATGCATGCTCGACTCTGCTGCTCTGGATAATTTCCTCAACTTGGTCTGAATGGAAAAGAAGACTCACATTGCATTGCCATCACCAGATTATTTTTCATCCCAGAACGCACATCTTCGACAGAAAACACAGGTAAAACTTGTTCAACCACATATGCAATGATCAGATGTGTCGGCATGTGGGCATGTCCAGTTTGTTTCCTGAAAATAATGGTTGTAGGAAAATATTTGTCTCCAATACACTCTGTTTTGTCTCCAGTGATACTGGTGCTTCCAAACGGAATATGAATATCTTGCCAAAAACTCTTGCCAGTTGTATCTCACAGTAATCTGAAAGCAGGTGGATTGTGTCTCACTGTTTTGTGGCCAAATCTCATTTAAATACACTCCTCTTGTATAAATACTGCAGTTTTTTGTTTTATTGTGGGAGCCTGCAGATCTAAGAGTTGTGATTTCAAAACTTTAAAGTTACTTTATAAAGTTTATAGCCTCCTACAATCCTTTTTAATAGATATAAAACACTACATATGCAATCCTGTTTGACTTATTGAAATATTTGCAAAACATTACTTGGTGTATATTGTGTTTACACTCTGCAAAAATAGTTGATGCTGTACAGCATCTACATATCAATGAATGTTTTATGTGGCGAGAGTTCAGTTTTGACTTTATTTTGTATGTGCACTGCACAACAGCGTGTTTAAAGTGTACCTGTGCTTGCAGGAGTTTTAAAAACCATTTTGATTTATTCACTAAGCGTAAGCAGGTGCTATCCTTCTGCAAAATAACATACAGATTGCATGTGAAAATGATTTCTCCCACGAGTTGTCCAGCTTAATAAGCAACATCATTCGTTAATGACTTGGTTACTTCCACTGATTTTCAATGGAGTTTCATGCTCAAGGTTCTCGGAGTTAATCCTAGATAACAATGACAAAAGGCAACGTACAGGTCACCAGTTCATCACAGGACAAACACAAAGACAGGTAAATGCACTCACATTCACACTCACGGGCAATTTAGAGTTACCAATTATGCTCAAATGCATGGCTTTGAACTGTTCAAACAGAATATCTGGTGAGAACACATGCAGGCACGGGGTGAACATGCAAACTCAAAAAGGTCAAGCCAGACTTGACCTCCAACCTTCTCCCTAGAAGAAAAGAGTGGTAACCACCACACCAATGTGCTTCACGTTGCTATTCAATAAAGTCAAATTAATCATATTAAGATGAAACATAAGCAGTACAGATTATACAGATTACTCCGGCCTCCGTGTCGGTTCTTCACATGTTGACAAGGTTTCAGTGAAGAGCTGCTGTTAACTGAGCACTGTGTCAGTGTGCTTCAAGGAGCCAAGTGCATCTTGTTTGCTATTACAAACTTTCCTGTATGAGTGAGTGTGTGATTGTTTGAGCTGTCCACTCTCTAATCTTCCTGTTGCTCAAAGTGTGCTGGGATTTTCTCAACCTCGGCGTTCATTTGGATGAGGTGGGTTTGGAAGACAAAAGGATGTTTGTTATTTTATAATAAATTCTAATTATAGTTTTAAATGGGGAATTCAAAAATTTCCAGTCTTCATTTGTCTAACAAACCCAACTTTGTATCCTTAACCTCCTGATATGTTTTCATTGTATACTGGTTTATTGCTTTGTTTTTTTCTTCTTCTTTCTTCCTTCCCGGCTTCTTGCTTCATGTCGTGCCCTGATTCATTATCAATGTCTCTGATATTCTGCACTTTCCCTCTTCTCTTAAGTCTGGTTTGTTGTTTCTTTACTTTCCATCTGTCTCCCATTAGTTCCACAATTCTGATTGTTGCCAGGTGTCTTGTTTACTCTATCCTTGTCTGATTATATACATAATTCAGTCCTTGGGTCTTTGTCATTCACTCTGTTTGACTTCATTTGTAGATCATTCTTTGGTTTTCTTTTCTTTGCTTCTCACTTTGCTCCTCTGTTTAATACTGACTACCTGGGTTTATTCTGTTGCTTATGCACTGCCTAATTAGTCACTTGTTTTTGGTTAGTGCATTAATCCGTTTTGATTTTGGTATTATTTATTTTTGATACCAGTGTGTGAATGTTGGTTTCCTTTCCATCTTGAATGCTTATATGCTTTCTTCAGCTATTTATCCAACAGCAATTGTCTTATAAACCCAACTCACATTATAATAAATTGATGTCAGATGCTTTGAATGTGTTTATTGCTGCTTTTCTCTTAGGTGGTGCTGATTTGGTGTCCTGTGGTGCTTCGGGTATTGTCAGGCTGTGGAACACCCAATGCAGCCGTTTGGTCGGGCAGTTTTCACCTCACAGCAGAGACCTGGGATCCAGTGGATCTATAGTCATGGCCGTCAGCCCTTGTGGAAAATATTTGGCTACAGCCAATGGAGAAGGAACAATCAAGACATGGGACATGGAGGTGGGCTTTTTGTGTGACACTGATCCACCGCATATTCCAGATGTAGATGACTTCACTTGTTCACACTCAGACGGCCATCCGCTCATCATCACGACATTTGAGGTACAGGGGAAAGAGTGACAAAGACGGAAAGAAATTGTGGCTTGATGACACCGAGCCAGAGGGAGAGACAGAGATAAAGCGAGAGACTGTAATAGGCAGTGAAGAAATAGTGGACCCTCGTTATTTTCATTAGAACAGACATGTTATTCACTCAGAAAATTACAGCACTGTCTGTCATTCTGAAGCCTCGGCAGCTTGATGGAGTGCAATGAAGACGGTCAATCATTTAGAAAATCTCTCCAGATACATTAACAGGAGGATCTAGCACTTGCAACAATCTTTGGTGATTTGTTGAATAAAACATGTTTGTGCTGATCTTTTTCAAACAAACACACCAAAAAAATGTTTGGAAATCTCTGGCATATATGTTTGCAGGGTATCTGGTGCTATTGCATTGAGTTATTTACATTATGACATTATCAACTGAAAGTGTAGAACTTCTTTCGCACTTTCGATGTCTGTTTACTTGACTGGAAATAGCTCCCAAGTTGGAACTTTTCGAAAACGCTTCGATTCCATCTCTGTGCCAGTGGGGGAAAACACAACTTTTTTGAAAGGCTGCGACTGTGCATCCAGATCCAACATATGCAAATTAGCAACAATTTTCACCATGATTTTGACATTGAACAAAACGACATACTTGCAGCTGTCGTGATAGATGGATAAATGTTGCAAGGATTGCGTGATTGCTCAGAGAGACAAATGGGAATCCTTGACCATATCAATATGAAGACTCTCTCCAGTGCAGCAATCATTTTGTCCTCGGACATCATACCAAATGGTGCTCATCAAAGGAGTGCAGAAGCTTCTGGACAAAGTATCCTCCAGACTGGCAGGCTGATGGCTCATTTTTTGCTGTTTTGACCTTGTGAAAACTCACAGGAGAAGAGTTTGAGACAAACACAAAGAAAGCTGTTCATGCAAAAGGGTTACAGGGCCCTACACTAACCAATCCCCACCAATAAAATGGACAATTTTCTGCACAAGTATGATGAGCCCTCATAGTGTCCCCAGACTTCAGAATGATGATTAATACATACTGTACATACATGTGCACACACGCGCAGTTAATTGAAATTCTCTTCAACTATTCTTAACTTCATCACATGGGCACATCACATGCACATGACTGAAGAGTTTCTGATACCTCAGAGTGGCCTTTTGACTTTTTGACTCTGATTATGGAGACTTGGATTGCGCCCTTGGTATGAGGCATAGCTGCATCACTGTCAAGCTCCTAATCGCAGTAAAAGAACACCCTCTTGGGTATTATTGCCACAATATTCGGAGCTCAACTCTCTGTCACAGTTTATAAGAGGGGATGAATTCAGATGGGTGCGTCTCATTTGGCTTCCAGTTTAATTTATGGAGATTTATGTATATATGTAGCAGAGTTGAAGAAGTTGGGTGAGCTCAGTGCTCTGGTAGAAATCCTGTCCTTCGGCAAGTCTGGAGCGTGCCTTGGAAAGAATCAACTGGATGACTAACAATGCTACACCGTATATGGTGTTGTGGGACTTTACGGGTCTGTTGCAGTTACACCCTCATATGATGTGTCATATAATTTGTGTGAACACTGCAACTATAGGCAAAAATGTCAATCCTGATATATCTACAGATGTTGTTCAGTCAAAGAATAATTTGTATCAAAAACATTTCCAAAGCTAAAATCACAGTCTTGTCCATATAACTTATTTTTCTCTTTGTCCCACAGCGTTACTGTTTATACTCAATGGAAGAAGTGATTAAAGAGCCCCCAAAACTACTGCAAAGTCTCCACCTGCACCTCGACCGTGTTACTCACATGGCAATATTCTCACAACACAATCAGCTATTTCTGATCTCGGCATCATCAGACTGCAGCGTGGCCCTTAGCCACCTCCCCGGACAGACACTTGGCTTGTTCGGACAGGTAAATACTATTTACACTGCTCATGTAGTAGTTGGAGTTACATAACATGACCAGCACGTTGGAAGTCAATTGTTTTTATTTTTTCATTTTTTGGGGGGGATGAAGGTATTGTTCAGCACCATGCTGTCAAGGTAACAGCCTTAGATCCTCACAGTTCAAATGTACAGCCTGGCTCTGATACAGCCTCACCGCCTTCTCTGCAGCATGCCGGTGGGTGGTAGTATCCAGTTGACGAAATGGATGTGAAACCCAGCATCAAGCCACTGGTGTGTGTGTGTGTGTGTTTGTGTGTGTCAAAGAAGGCCCATATTAAGTTGGCCCGGGGCTGTGTCTGCTGAGTGTTGCTTCATTTTAGTTTGCCTCGGGCCCACACACATGCACTCACACAAAAGAACACGCATGCACTCACCCACACACTGTCACACTAAATATATTCATAGAAATTCACCAAACATAAACCATGGATGAAGGAATGAAAACATGCATGTATACCTTCATATGCTGGCTTTATATAATACAAGTCACCTTAAGGGAAATATGCTGGATTTGATAGTAGCATGGTGATGCTTGCTCACACGTACAGCAGCACAGAGCCATCTGAGCTGGTCTATTTCAACGTATGATGTCCGAACTGCAGGATTCATCGACTGCTTGTGGGGCGTTTAATCAAAAGGAAATTGTGTAAATGAAAGATTAAATGCATATTCAGCGTGTTATCAAAGGATGCACAGCAAAGGGAAATAAGGAAACACTAGTCTAAGAGTTTGCTGTGTGTGTCCAGATACTTATGACCCAAAGCTAAAGTTGGTCAAAAGCTTTCGATCATATTTCACAAAAGGTTGTCCTTTATTGGTAGGAGGACCATTGGTGCTTAGAGCAACCTGGACCGCCGCCGTATCCACACAAGAAACTGGACGGGGACCAGAGTGACCATCAAGGGCAAGAAGACAGCAAATGATCCCTTCTGGTAGTATTGAGACTGACATAGGACAAACATAAGGCATAGTTGAGGACAGTGGGACAGAATCGTGAATGGACATAAGATATTTTTTCTGCAGGTGGAAAGCTTTGGCTTCGTTACATCAGGATAAATCTTAAATCACATGTTATTCTTTTGTTTAGTGTGTGCTGTGATTTGTCGTGCAGATACTCTTGTGATGTTAAGTCCCTATTTTATGTTGACATGTTTTTCCCAAAACGTTTTTGTGATTGTCCCAACAATTGCACAAAGAGAAAAGGATCCCATCTGCCATGCGGGCAGAATTACATAAATCGTCGAAACGTAGATCAATTGTAGCTCTTCCTCTCATTTCATGTCTCGGCCTCGGGACAGTGTGGTGTGTAATGGCGAGTGGTCATGAACGTCATTCACAGCTGTAAAGCAAAAAAAAAAAAAAAAAAAAAAAAAAAGGCATGTAAGATGTTCCCTTTTCTGCTGCTTTTTACGTCAAGAAAACTGTGAAGTTCACAGTCAGCGTTATTTCAAGGGAACACGGATCGCCTTATTGTTTCAAACTGATTGAGCCGTTATCAACAAGTCCATAAAAGTTGAGAAGTCTGTACTCGGCTTTTCAAAGTCACTCTCATTCCCTGCCAGTGCCTTTAGACCTTTTTGCACTTTCAACCAGATATATGAAAGATTTAGAATGTTTGGTTTTCCAGATAGAGATAGATTTTCATGTCACAAATTCAGAGGAAAGTGACTTAAGAATGAATGCATGAGGCAGTTCTGGAAAACCAAACAACTCTTGACTTGATCATCACAAAACTAGCTTTCAGTGAACTGCTGAGTGTTTTTCGCTCATTGAGCTATGTACTGATCATAGTTCTGTGTGTTTCTCAGTGAAATTAAGACATATTGTTCCTGTGTAATCAACAGTATATAAAATAGCACCCATTCTCAGTAAACCTATGTTTTCTGTTTCTGTTTAAGCATCTATTGACTTTTGAGTTGTCTTTACTCACATAAGCCACAGCTTTTTTTCTTGTTATCCATTACGTATGAATTGTTTAAATGGCCCCTGAATGAGTAACTATAATGACTAAAATTGGAAAGTACTACTTTAAGGCCAGTTGTAAATAAATAATTAAATGGATTTAGACAGAGCCACTTGATGGTGTAGTGGCTGTGACTCTCACAGGAAAAAGAAGAGTCGGTGGTTGAATTCTGAGTAGAGGACATGCATGGGTTTGTTATTGGTTCTCAGATTGGTAACTCTAAATTACCGTCTCTGCCTGAGCTTCCAATTCTTTCGAGAAAATTGATTTTGCATTGTTTCTGGTAGTTACAAGAGCTGTAGAAAGAAAAAAAAAACCCCAAAAAAACCCAGCTCCTGTGTAGTTAGATGCTGTATCTACACCATGAAGACAAATTATGTGATGCAACAATGCTAAGCTCTGACCTTTGGGAAATATGCCACAAGGGTATTCTTCAGCAGTCAAGAGTTTGTCAGTTTGTTCTTGAGTAGCAACAGTTTGTATCAACACGAAGGGAAGATCTCTCTTTTATTCTGAACTCACATTTTAACTAAGAACAGTACAAGATGTCATCCAGAGCTTCTCGATGCGGCCACCACTTCGTTTAAATGCCAGCACTAATTGCCATTGTTGGAAATTATTTATTCCTATACCATCAATCCTTTTTTTTTCACTGTTTTGCTTGTTACAGTTTAAGAAAATGAAAACAATAATGAGGTTTCTGTGTTGAAGTCTGTTTTGCTTACTGTTATCATTAATGTTGAAGCTGTTCTCTTAGAGGTTACTCCTCAGTTACTTTTTGCATTTTTGTTTCAGAAAAAATTGGCATGTTTTCATGATTTTGAAAACTACGTCCATTTACAGAGGAATGGCAGAAATGCTGACAATTGTGGGATTTTTATATTGGGCCATGAGTTGGCACTGTTGTTTGTTACTGTAATGAAACCAAGCACACATGCGTGGAGAACAATATGCTATAAACATTGAACAATGGGAGTACACAGACATTCGTATGTACATACAACCTAGTTGTATTGCTGTTACGGTGACTCAACTTTAAAATCAAGTCCCAGCAGAGTACAGACTGGGAGTCATGCCCTTTTCAAGACCACCATTGTTGTTATTGTCCATCTACTCACTCATCTGCAGAATAACTATTTACTATGGCCTTGGCGTGCGTGCGCATTAGCAACGTTTCAGAAAAGTTGAGTTTTACCTCGTTTGAGACGGAGTCTAAGCGTTCTTAAAAATTTCAGTTTTCAGTAGCTCCAAATACCATTTTTGTATAAACAGACACCCTAAAGTTTTCCGTTTTCTGTGAAAATGTTGTGTAAACAGGACCTAAATCATGAGCCTGACTCAAATAGTGCTGACAGCTCAGCTCATGTGTAACAATAACTCACATGAGTGGACATTATTAAAACAGGCTTAGTTTAAAAGTGTATTCTATTAAATTCTATAGTAGTATTCTCAATGGGCTGCTCCACTATTAAGCTGCACAAAAGCTCAAACATTTTCATTTCCATATATGCATAGATATGTGGCCTTCCTTATATTTGCAGTCTGTAAAAGTACAACCACACAGAACCTGGCTTTCACAGGCAAATATGGGCAATGATACAGTGATTGCTGATCTGAAAGCACTTGTAAGACTGGTGAAACACATTTAAACTGAAAGTTGTGTTGAAAGATATTCCATTTAAGTCAAGATGAAAGATGTTCTGAAATGGTGTCAGAAGTGGCAGTTTGCCCAGTCAACAGTACAAAGCTTTGTATGGGTCACGGTGACAGTTTGTACAAACTATATGATGTCTGTGAGAGCCGATGAATGATGAAAGCAGTTAATAAAGGTTGATCAAGCATGTTTGCTCTTCCAAAGCCATTTTTCTTTGCTGTAATATTAACTCAAATAAAAGAATAGGGGGGGGGGATTCTTGTGATTATAACCTAAGTTCACCATTTCTCATTATGTGACCATAAAAATGTTAGCAATCAGGAGAATAATGTAATATTAATCCACAGTGGGATAGTTTCATGCGGATAATGAAAATGGTAGATGTTGGGGAGAAAGAAATTCTAAGTGTCTCTGTAAGCCCAAGGGCATGTCAAATGACAATGGGCTTCACATTTTAAATGGAAAGAAAAAAATAACTTTTGAAAACACCTGAAAAGAGTGAACTGTGGAGAGGGGTGTGTGCGCCATGTATCCACAGGAGGGAAGTCACAATGTGAATCTCACTGTACTGAACTCATCAAAAAGGTTTCTGTGGTTGATTTGGAGGAAGGCACAATTGGCAGGTCTTGACTGGGCTTCTCGCCAAGAACTGTGAGTGAGGTGAGGAGAGGGAATGGCTTTACAACAGCCTCAACCAGCATCATCATCTTCATACAAATATTTGAAAGATGACCATATTTTTTAAGCAAAAATGTTTTAAAGTCAAATTCCAGTCAAAGACAATCTGAACTGTTGTCCTTTCTCTTTCTGTATGATCTGTGAAAATCACATCAAATCCTCACAGAGGGGATGAATATATGAAAACATGTCCAACAGTTTTGCTAAAAAAAAAAAAAAAAAGGAATTATTCTATGCTGTCATTTATTTTATTTATTTTCATATAAATCAAAGTGACATTGAAACTTTTCTTGAGTGTCGTCCTTGAGTTTGACAGCCCTGCTGAAAAGGGCATGAAGTGTTGGATAGTGGCTGCAGGGACGTCTCAGTAGACGACAGTCAGCATGTTCTCAGTTTGGAGACGCAGGCCAGTGCTTTCACACAGAGACAGACAACCATGCACACTCACATCCAGGCCAGCGGGCCAAACTTTTCTGCACATTCATCAGCAGCAAAGTCGGGTCCAAATCAAAATCCTTTACAGTGACAAATGATTCACTTTTGTCAAGTTGATGTCGGTCAAATTAAAAACAGCAGAACAGCATTTTTGTATCAGTGACAAAATGGTGATATGTCACAAATCGAAAACCTGGTAAAGACTAAAAGGGAAGCGTTTACTTAAAATGCTCATTCAGTCAATAGACTGAATGATCTTTTGATACAGCGAGGACAAACTGCATGTCTGCGGAAGATACAGTGAAAATAACATCAAGACAGCACATGCGATAAAGCTGCAAAATATAACCTGAATGAACTGAGTTACAAAATGAACAAACAATAGAAAAAAAGTCATTTTTAAACCTAATCGACTAAATGAAGGTCGACATTGTTCTTATTCACAGAGGTAGACATCTCTCGTTCAAAGTGAGCAGTGAATATGCAGCTGGATTTGAAACCAACATTTTTAGGTAACTCTATGCACACTGGTACTCCTCTCTAAGTTCTTCTTTCTCAAATAGTTTCCATTTCTTGGGTCGCTTGGGTCAGAATGCTATAGTTTCCTATTTTTATTAACATACACCAAATTTGGAAGACATACAATATACAACTGCACAGCTGGCAAATATTCAGTTTTATTTGATACAGATTCAAACTTTAATGCCTGTCAGTTGTGTAACTACGTTTGTCATCTCGAAAAGCATCACTAAGGCTATTTCTGTCTCTGAAAGATACTGCGATTTTAACCCGTGCTTTATTTTGAAGTCAATTGGACACTTGCAAAGCTCTCAACTTTGATCTGCCCTTGAAATTGGAGGAAAATCTTGTAAATTTCCCTGCCAATTTTTTATTTATTTTATTTGCACAGCATGGAGAGCAGTGGTTAGCACTCTCGCATCACGACGAGAATGTCATGGGTTCAAGTTCTCCGCGTGTGTGCTTGGGTTTCCTCCTACGGTCCAAAAACTTGCATGTAAGGTAAATTGGTAACACTAAATTGTACCCAGGTGTGTCTCTGTGCCCTGTAATGGACTGGTGACCTGTCCAAGGTGTAACCTGCCTACGCTCATAGTTAGCTGAGAATTGGCTCCAGTGCCCTGTGACTCTGAACAGGATAAAGCAGTGTAGAAGATGCATAGATGGGTCTCAATACTGTACATCTGGAGGGAAAACTATATAATTAACGCATTACTCTCGGTACTTTCTCAAAAGCAAATAATAAAAAAGTACACTCAAAAAAAGTACTGCCGTTTTTTGCTTCTGCATTGCAATGAATCTTTAACTTTTAAGTGAAAAAAGATAGTCATTTAAATTATTTAACAATACATTTATATTCATTACTTTTCAAAATGTATGCGCATATTTATTTGTAAATTCACACATCTTTTTTTCACCCACAATTAATACAGACTGAGAAGAAACTATACTACACATTTCCTGATCCTCTTCTTACCTGTGTGTGTGTGTGTGTGTGTGTGTGTGTGTGTCTAAATAGCCGCAGTCCATCAGGACAGCCGTTCCCCAGTGAGTGAGAGTGTCAGGTCTGTTCCGCTCTCTCCATCTCTGTGTGTGTGTGTTTGTGAGCAATACAGGAGTCATGGATATTGATGGGTCTGGGCGCTCAGTCTAATCTCTGTGGCAACACAAAGTATCCCGGTATCCACAGGAGAAATAAGACTTGCTGCCCTGTGAGGCACACGCACACGTACATGCACATGCACACGCACGCACAGAGCCAATGGGAAGGTGGGAAAGCAATTACAAGCAGGCATGTTGATTTTGATTTTAATTGGAGCCCTCACTGTGAGTTCCACCTGTTATTGTTGACAGCCAGCAAACATAAATGCGGAGCTGTCAGTCCTGCGAAACTCCTTCAGTCAGTTTAATTCCTGCAGCCTAATCATCAGTTCCTCCTCCAAGTTCTTTTAATAAATTGGTTGAACAGTTTTAGAATGAGGTGATTATTGGCAGTACTCAGTAGCATGCAATTTATTCTGAAAACGTTTTTTTCTTTTTTCCTCCAAATGTAATACCGAATATATGAGTGCACTATCATCTACTCCATCACATATATATACACACACACACAGATACACACACACACACACACACATATATATATATATATATATATATATATATATATATATATATATATCTCACACACACACACACATATATACATACTGTATT
>OMNM01030638.1:1418-21854 GCA_900302745.1 Parablennius parvicornis
CTCTATCACTGCAGAGCTCAGAAGTAAGTTGAGTCTTCTATGTATCCTCCTCCTACTGTTTCCTCAACATCCTCCTCCTCCTCCTCCTCTCCATGTCTGCGTTTGACATGCATGAAAAAAAGCATTTTTTACCGAAAAAGAAAAAAAAAAAGCATTTTGCACAGAATGAGCTTGAGGCTTTGTTGGCCTGGCTAGCAGTTCATGATCATCTACAATGTAGTGTATCGATGTTGCCCATGATTAATATAGCTGCTCAGCGGGCTATATTAACCTGCATCCGCAGAACTCATGCTACACTCCTGATGACATAAGAGCACACTGGGTACTGAGGTTGAAATGTTTGCTGTTGATTTATCCTTTGTTTCCATATGACATGAGACCTGTACATGATATTGATGACGAAAAGCCCAGAACGTCATAGACCTTGGCTTTTCTGCAGGATAGAAATTGTCCTCATATTGTGTTACACTAATAAGTAGTGCTTTTAGCTTTTAGCCTCTTTTCTTCGACAGCCATTAGAGATAACAAAGCTGAGCAAACAGACACACACAAGTTGAGACGGTTTCCCACAGAGATAGAGCCGTAAGCGAGCAGGCTCACTCCGCTCTGATATACTGATTTGCACATGAATAAATGCCCTTGGATGTCATCCTGTCTCATAATTTGCAGAACAGGGAAATTCGTCCCCTCTCACACTCTGATGATGGCTATGTGATGCCTCAACTAACAATGACATATTATTCACATCAGCTTTAACAGTTCTGACTGTGCCTTAATGTATTTGATTAGTGATAAGGAGGCACCGTGCTGATGACACCACAAAACATGTCCACCGTATCGCTGCGCACGTTATGCAAAAATGTCTGTGTGGCCTTATGTTCAGCAGTGTCATCAGACAGTTTATTTCTTGCAAGCTCCATCTTTTATCTGTGGCATCTGCACACATACACACGTCGGCTCATGCACATTTCGCTGACACACACATAAAGTCTATGCGTTTTCATTGTGCACAAAGTCAGTCATAGTCACTGCACGCTTTACTGAATGACCAGTGTGTATAAATGAAGTCCTACCACTGAGATGTGTGCAGCACTGACAAAGGGCATGCCATCTTTTTCCTTTTTTTAACGTCTTATTTTGGATGGAAAGAGATGGGAATGTTTTGATTTCAAACAGGTTTTGAGGTTTTATGGTATGGAAGCATATTGCATTCTTGATGAAAAAGTCAAAATATATTTTTTGAAATAGATTTTTTTCTTTTCTAAATTAGGCCTTTTTTTTCCCTCAGTCAAAAACAGATTTTTTTTTTAGAGGTTGTAACAAGATCATCTCCTGGTATCAAGACTATTTCTCATTAAAACATAAATACTTGCTGCTGCTTACAGCTTAAAGCAATGTTCCATTGTCAGAACAAGATCTTGTTATGATAAAAAAAAGAGAGAGAGATTGAACATGATAAAAATACCCTGCATCTTTTCCAAAATGAGTGTAGTATGCTTCTGTAATTTTGCATGTTTTGGTTGGTATTGTATTGACCAAGACCAGGAATGCTTATATGTATATATATACATATATATTTCTGCATATGTATACATATAGATATGTAAATATTCATACGATGCATGTCTTTTATTTTTTCCAATGCCATCAATGAGAAAACAGTCCTGATAAAAGATGTGTTGTTCCTCCTCTTCCTCCTTCTGTCCTCTCTATTGATCTTCTCTGTCCCCTTATGACTCAAACAACCCACCTCTCTGTGCTCTACTCTTGCAAAATGCCCTCCTCCCATGTCCTTCCTTATTCTCTCCTCCTCCTCCTCTTTTTCTCCTTCGTCCTCCTTCCCTCCTTTTCCTGTTTACGCCTCCCTGTGCCCTCACTCAGACTGCGCAGTGTGAAGATGGAGCAGAGGAAACTCAATGATCAGGCTAACACCTTGGTGGACCTGGCAAAGGTATGCGTTTAGAGAATTACATTCAAGTTTTCACTCAAGCACGAAACCTATAAGTGGCTGAGGTCGATGGACATAACATTATGCCATGTGACATGAAGGAGGTCACTCATAAACCCACTGAGGTCTCGTAATGGACTGCAGTTTGTTCTATCAACATTGTGTGGAGAACAATTTAGCATCTCGCAACATTTAATATTTTTGTTCAGCAAAGAGAACTACAACTGAAGGAGGACAAATCCGTGTTACCAAAAGGGCCAAGCTAAGTACAAATACTGACATTATTGTAATTAGGTAGTAATTTAGGGTCCAATGTAAAAGTACAGTCTGTATCATTTATTGTACTCCACAAAATCAAAGTTCACTACTGATTTTGGCCATAAGTTTAATGCCAAAACCTTTAATCGGAATTTTGTTTCCAAGAATTGTTTTTTAAAGAGTTTTACTGATTTGTATTTAAATGCCTTCACAAAAAAATAGCCATTTAGTCATTTATTTACACCATATTGTTTTTGTGGAAATTGTTCTTTGAACTATTTGATGTATTGTGCAGGTGAAATAAGCCGATAGCTTTTTATTGACAAACCTATTAGTTGTGGTAATTAATATCTATGTAACAGTAATCATACTTATATATTTCTAGAACTTTTTTCACCACTGCTTATTACAGCTTCATGCGTACACAAATATACTTTTATTTCAGAAAACATTCTCTACTCTTGTTGGCCACAGTATATTATTGCATATCGTTGTCATGGGGCACTTTTCAATATTTACTTTTATTTTGACATGAAAGTATCCAAGCAATCACTGGTACCTCATTTGAGTCTAGTATTATTTTTCTTTAAATATTCAATACATTCTTTATGAGGATGTGTTCGGCAAATAGAAGATAGTTGTGGTTTTGTATCAGATAATCTTTATGCACATGAATTAGGTGGCTTTTCCCCTTATGTCCCCCAAGATCCCTGTCACTGTTATCTTGATGGAAATGACCAAACTTGCTCCAGTTCTGTGTTTTGGTTTGTTAATTTTTCAGTCATAGTCCAAGATACAGAAACTCCACATTAATAATGAACAGTAAGGAGACTGAGTGTGGATTTCATTATGTCTGTTTAGAGTATGCATGTTTTACTCTGACTACTCTGATTCCTACAACACTTCAAAAAACATTCATTTAAGGAAAATTGGTGGCTCTAAGATGATTGTGAATGTGTGTGATTGTTTAGGTTTGCTTTATAATTGACCCACGATTTGTCCGAGCTTTTATCTGACTTCACCCAAACACCAGTCCATGTGACAGAATTGGATAAAATGGTATTGAAGATGGTTAAATAGATAATGAGTCCTATTCATAATCAGTGTTGTCACAGAAATACACCGTGTTTATCTTTGAGGTCCAGTAGGAATAGTGAATGGAAATGTAGTCCTTATACCAACCTTCCATTCATTAATACAGTTTATAAAACTTCTTAAATTGAATATTATGAAGTCTCTTACAACTTGCACTTGGCGGAATGCATCATACACCCAGGATAGGCTACCAGGTCTATTACAAGGCCGACACAGACAAAGACAGACTACAATGAACCTAACAAGTTCTGGACAGTTGGAGGACAGTGTAACGTGGGCACAGGGGCACCACGCAATCCAGATTATGATTTTATATATGTACATACACACACGTACACATACACAATATAGGTAGGGATATTCATATATATGATAAGATAGATTTGAACACAATATATAATAATTCTAAAAAGAATATCAAATTGAATAATATAAACCCAAAATGTGATAAAAGGGACAAGATATATGCAAGATATTATACAAACATAATGTTGGCAGAATATAAGTAACTCAACATACAAAACAAACTATACCCAAGATAAGATGAATAATATGATAATCACACAAAATAATAGCAGCAGGGATATTTTGTACTCTTTGTACAGCCTGTATGAGTTCTAACATCATTACAAAGACTTTACATTCCATTGTTGAGAATATATTTTTTCATGAATCGTTAATATGAAGTCATTCTTTGTCTGTGAGGCAAACCGATCAAACTGCACATGCAATCACATTTTCGGGCACTATGGTCTAGAACACTCTGCTTGGTGTGAGGAACAAATTCAGGAGTTTCCAGTGTAAACAGTATCTATCTGAGAGAGGGTGAAGGCAGCTTATGTCCCACCGCACAGACATCAGCTGACCCACCCGAGCTGAGAAAGAGGTTCAAAGGGAGGTGATTGACTACTGCTTCATTTGATGTCGATGACATTTGAACTTCCACGTGTATTTTTCGAAGGCCGGCCCTTTTAATGTGTGTTTACCTACACTCACTGGGCTCAATGGTCAGATCTATCTGTGCACGCCTGACAGCAGTTCAACAGCACTCTTTTCAAGTCCCATGTATAAGCAACCCTTTGATTTCTGAAATACACATTAAACAGAGCATGTCTGATTCCTCAGCTGTACACATGACTAAAGCACGTAAAGGTATTTTTTTGGACACTGCTGGTGACTATTGCATGGATTTCACACATAAAATGGATGCAACATGCATATCAGAGGAAGAAGGACAAATACTTAGTTTCACTACTTAACAGAAACACCTGCAATATTTTCTCTTTTTGTTCCTTTGTATCTGAGAGAGATGATGGGTTTCCTTGCATAGTTCCTCTTATATCTGGACAAATGTGGTGGTTTCCAAAACGAGAGCAGGAGATGTGATGAAATAGAAAAACTAAAGTTAACAAGGAGAATGAGGAGCCACATTATTGAAAATTAACCAGAGAATATCAATAACAGCGTCAAAGCAGCTGGACAATCCTCTTCTCAACTTTATTTATGTTTATGAAATGTTTATAGCAACCAATAATATTCAACAGACACAACCAATAACATTCAATGAGCTACTTTTCTGCTTTCATTGTCAAAGTACCTTTAACAGTGTGTCCATATATACATTTAGACACACACGCGCATTTTTATTTTTACAGTAGGAAATTGTGCTAGTTTCACCACAAGAGCATCTTGCAGATAGCTTTTGCTCTCGCTGCATCTACTGCAGAACAATAAGTGCCTAAATAATGGAGACACATTTCATTATATGAATTAGTTGTCTCAAGCAAATCCATAAAGCATTAAAGACCTTCGCTGGTTATAAAAGGACTGAGGACGCTGGTTGCTAAATCTATGAGCAGATAAAATCTATGCTGACTCGCCGTAGCTATACAGCCTCACCTCGCACTCTTCCTGACATTATTTCATTCCGAGTAGGTAAGACACAGATTGTCTAGGCATTGAATTTACAGGAGCCTTTTCCCATGCAAAAACATTTCACAGTATACGTTTTTCATTTTTGTTGTTGTAACTTGTGTAAATATTAATTTGTAACCGTGCTTAATGGGGTTTTTTTCTGTTATGCCCTCTCTCTCCTCCTCTGTCCTCTTGTCCATTCTCCTCCCAAAACACACTTAATTCTCTCCATCATTAGACCCAGAATGTGATGTATGACCTGGTGTCAGAGCTGCAGGAGCGGAGTGAGGAACTAGACAAGCGCATCGGCACTTTGGAGGACAAGCTAGACTCGGTGACGGGCAGCCTGCAGGCGCTGCCCTGCCTCATCTCCCAAGCCATAACCCAGCAGCAGCAGGACTTCCTGGACGGCTTTGTTCACCGCTTTCGGCCCGCCTCGCTAGCCTCGGAGCGCTCCGAACGCTCCGAGCGATCCTGGACTTCCACCGCCCGTAGACGGCGCTCACCCTCCACAGCACCGCACACCTCCTCTGATAGTGGATAACCTTGACAAACCCTCCGTAATCACCTCCGGGCTCCACCTTTCCCCAAACCAACGCGTCGCCTCGATCTGTCCCATCCAAAGCCGTCTCTGTATCTGCTGGTGAGTCCATGTCTGGACTAATAATGAACCCATCTCTTGACCCTCCCAACCCTCTTTCCACCATACCCAACAAAAATTTCAAAAACCAATTTCTCTGTGACTGAGCCTCTCAGCACAGGCTGGATTAGAGCTACTCATAAAGAACGGCGAACAAAGACTATAGTCAAGAAAAAACACAAACGCATCCGAAAAAAGAAAAAGAGAAAAAAATTAAAACAACTGAAAAACCGAGATAAAGTAGAGATATGGTTTATGTTTTAGCCATTGTATGGCTGTTCAAGTTAGCTTTTTTGTAAAAGCCCTTGTATAGTTAAAAAAAAAAAAAATGACTGAGTTCAGGGTCGCTGGGGTGAGAGCTGGCTATCACACCGGAGAGTCCTTAACCACGAGGGAGGAAGTTTGTCTGCGGAGTCGAGGGCCTCGGCTCACCTGCTGGGCCTCTGAGGCCATGGAGGACATCTGCCCACCCATCTGTCCGTCTACCAGTTTGTCCGGAGAGGAGAGCAAAACCAACCATTGGATTTCCCTTTCAAAAGACTAGTGTCATGGACTCTTTCCCATCGGTTAGGGTGAAAGCTTTAGGAGAGGCTATGAAAGCTTTGACTTTCAGGTCAAGGTTTGAAAATGCACTAAAGGGGGAGGGGAAACTGTCACACGAGAGAATAGCAAAGGGAATGCATATGGCATTACTACTGGGTAGGAAAAATTTACACAATTGCCAACTTCAAGGTATCAGCTTCCTTGTTCTTACCAAGGGAAAAAAATGAGAGCGACTATCTTTTTTAGTTACATATTGACATGTGATTTTTCAGTGCCTGAATGTATAAATAGTAGAGGGTTATTTAATTACTAATTTCAGAGCTTTTTTACGATGTTAACAGTCTGAATACAGCATTGCATTCCTTTTTCAGATACATTCCTCTCCAAAAATTTAAAGAAAATGTCTTAATGTAATGCATAACATTGCCTCCATTATACCGCAGCTCTAAATGTTTTGAAAGCTTTTTTTTTTCTATTTATACTAACACAATGAGAAAAAGTACAGAGAGTAAGCAAAAGTGAGGCAGCGTGAGAGAGTATCTGTGAGTGTGTTTGTCAGAGAAACCAGTTCACTTTTAGCTCAATGCTGCACACTCATACACACAACAATGAAATATGTAGTAGTCTACCTTTCTCACCACCACTAATTAGAGCTTCCTGTGGTCTTTGGTAAATGGCATGGCTTGAGGTCTGCTGACACGCGACCACATGGGCACACATCACCGGTTGAACTGAGAAAACTAACCTGGCTCTTTTGCATGGTTCTGTGCAAAAATGATAACAGATCAAAATCTTCCTCAGTCGGCTTGATTTACTTACAATGATATTGATTTCTTATGTTTACGTTTGTCTGTTTGCTACTCTTTCTTTTTGATTTTTTACAGATTTTTACCAAGTTCCATTTTTTTTTTTACTAGGATGCCTAGAGTTTATAGAGTTGAAGAAACTGGAAAGTTGCAGCTATGTGATTCTGTATTGCATTTCCTGTTTTAAATATGCAGCGAGGAAAAATCCCTAATTCTGAAGAAACCTGAAAGGATACAATAAAAATGCTAAAGAAACGTTAATGGTTATGGAAGAGTAAATTGATCCCTCAAAGATTGACAGACAAAATTCAGCCCAGTCTCCACAACAAGGTTTGGCATTGTATATAGTGTTGTTCCTACTTCAGAAAGTACTTCAATCTCAATATCTCGAAATGAAAAAGATGCTGACACAACTTCTTGGTAAAGATTGGCCAAATGCCAAAGTTATGAAAGTTCTTTTACTGGTAGATAAAGGGTATTCTAGAGATATGTTTATGTTTGTACATCCACAATCAGCAGACTCCATTCGTCTTCTAGACCACTTCATTAACGATAAGTTGGGGTAGTGTTGGAGCTGATCCCAGCTTATTGTGGGTGAAGGTGGGATACACTCTGGACATGGTGCCAGTATATCACAGGATGAACACAGAGACCACACACACATTCACACCTGCAATTTCACTCAAACTTGGCTCACAAAATGCTGGAACTAATCCCAGGAAGCACAGGTTGAAAGGTAGGATACAATTTCAACTGCCTGAAACCCACACATGCGCACACATAATTACACGTACGGCCAGTTTAGGTCTCTTTAACAGACCTATCTTCTCTGTGTCGTCTGATTGAAATTTCGGTCATAATTACAATGCTCACTCGTGGGTGCCTTCTGTCTAAGTTGGAGATTTAATTACTATTTAATAGCATTCTTCTTTTGCAGAAATATATAATGCCTTCTGTTGGAGACTCGGCTGAGCAGTTCTGTTACTTTGGATAACATGTGTTTTCTTTCCTGCTAAGTGTCTGTCTGTGATCACTCCCATGTCTGTACTGTAAATATGAAATTAGCTTTTGCTCGTCTTAGCGAGCTGAGTAGCTTTAGCATCGTGGTTCCCATGATGCTGCAACATTTTATTATGATCATATTTTGACCTTCTGTTTTTTTTTTTTTTTTTACTGCCCGCGTTGTAACAGCTAACAGCCAGGCTCAATCCAGAGGTGAACAAACTAATTCCTGCATTTGTTCAATTAAAAAAAAGAAAAAAAGAAGAACATTGTGTAGTTTTATGAGAGCTGCAGTGACTTGCTGACCAGATGGCCAAGCTAGCGATTGCTACATATTTACTGTACAGACAAATTATAATATGATGTAAATCATCATATAATCTGTGCTACAGACCTGCGTGTAGTAACTCTCTGCAGGAGAGTATCCTCAGCCCTGTTTGGTCTTCCTAAATTGGAGCAAAGACAGATGTGAAGGTTTGGTTAATAGCATGAGCTGTGACCAAGACATGCAATATGTGTTTTTTTTCGACAGGGAATAGGGATCTTCTCAAAGCACATGTAAACAGTAGAACAAGGAAGCAGGTTAGTGGGGTAGCATTATTAATAGCAGTTCGAATGGTTGATACTCAAAAAAAATGTTGAGTCTCCATTGCCACTTAAACAAATGAGAAAAACAATATTATTTTTATTTTTATTATTTCCTCGCAGCTTCAGGATTAACTGGTGTGAGTCAAACTTTGTGAGATGGTGAATAAGTCCACTCACTCTCCCACAGGCTTTGGACTGACCAGAGAGCACCTCATCTAAGGACATATTCAGTTTGCCCTAAGTGGAACTTAATCAAGCATGACTATTAGCTATTTTCCTTTCAACTTGAGTTGATGAAGCATGACTCTTTACTGCCCCCACCTGTCGCCACCTGTCATACAGTGCTACAGTCCATCCTGATGGTAGGGAAGGATCCATCACACCATTAGAGTCTACGTTTCAATCTGTGTCATCTAGCGAGTCAGGCCAGCTAATGGGAGACTATCTGCTTGATTACGACCTCACCTGCCATTTTGAATCTGAGGTTTCCACCTCTTCATTACGTCTGAGGTCTAGCGTCACGTTTGTCATCTGTCACCATTAAGATCCTCAGTCCCCAATACACAGAGAGGCTTCCCAAATGGCCCGCAGCGAAGGCCTTCAAGCGGTATGAAACAGGATAAAACAGGAAGACGGGGAGGCAGAGGGAACCTCAGGTCATGTCCCATTTTGCACTCGGTGTGTAATATTCAGGTACACCAGAAAGGATCACAGATGCTGGAGTGTCGTCCCGAGAGGGGGCTGCGGTACTGGTGTTAAGGACTTTATCCTTCATCAGACAGCAGAAACAGAGGGAGAGGGATAAGTAAAAAAAAGAAAAAAGAAAGGATAGCTCATTTACTGACAGACGCTCTGGCCTGCAGGGTTGTGAACAGCCAGGGTGGGTGTCCTGTAAATATGACCTCATTGTAGACGTCACCAATTAAACAGGACAAATGGAAAACTGCAGGGGTAAAGGTAGCCGGGTGCAAGTCACAACATGTTGTATGTGTGCTTTTCAAAACTAGGAAGGACATAAATAGTTGGAAGTTCTGGCAACTCCAAAAATATTTTTATTATTTTCTTTTTCGGCAAAAGGGGGAAGAGCAATCCAGGTTTGTTGTTTTTTACTCTGTTGTAATAGTTCCTCTTTTCCGTATCTGCTCATCAACAAAGTCCTGCCAAAAACACAATTCCAATACTTAATGAACCAATTTTGTCCTTCAAAAAAAAAAGAAGTATTTTTTAGAGAAGTGAGGGACATTCATGATGTTTTTCAGATGATGGTAGATGAGTCTAAGTGATAAATGCATCCCAGAGTCTTTTTATCCTGAGACGTAGGCGTTTCTCATAGAGCAGGCATCTAAACACACTTCTGCTGAACAAAAACAGAGTGAAAAACCCCAAAACTGAAAAAAATGTAACCCAATCATTGTTCTGTGTACACTGCCACATGATGCATAATGTACGTAGTAGCACTGGAATAAATCAACTTTTAATGGATGGCAAATGGGTTTAACATGTTCTCTGTATGCTGTTCACTGTTACTTCATTTTGCAGGTGAACTTTTGTCCTAGCAAAGGAGACATCAAGGTCAAACCATTAAAGACTATCTTCAGCTATGAACATCACTCTCTTTTTCTTTTTCTTCTTAAACAGAAGACACATACTGAATTGTTTTTGTCTTTAAATCCACCCTTTCAAAATGTTTTATCCAATTTAGGGTCGTTGGTTTCTGGAGCCAATCTGAGCTGACTAAGATCAACCGCAGATAAACCTGGACACCACATCATCACAAGGTAAACAGAGAGGCAGAAAACCAGTCAGGGGCAATTAAGAGTCAAAAGTTAAACTCAAATATATATTTTTGGACTGTGGGAGGAAACTGGAGTAGCTGGAAAACTCGCCGCCACACAGGTAAAACATGCAAATTCTAAACAGAATAACCAAGGGTTTTCTTGCCATGAGGCAAGAGTACCAACCACTATGCTATTTCTGAATTATTTTCTACTGAACCTTCCTCCATTAAGTTGAAACTTTTTCATCCAAGACACTCCCCACAAGGAAGGGAAACATCAGCAGCTTGAAACCAACTGTCGCACTTGAAAAAAAGCAGGACTATTATCAATAAATATTATCATATGTATTGACACATACAGACATCACATTTCAACCTGTAAAGCTGTGTGAGGCACGGGCGTCCTCGGGGGCAGCCCTAAAACATGATTACAGGAGGATGCATTGACATAAACATAAACAGCACTCGAGAGGACACACAGCTGCTGAGGCACTGTTCCAAGGTGAACTATGGGCTGTACACAACTCACACACTTGCACACAGAGCTATTAATGTTCAAATAACAAGCTACTATTCATGTCCACATGCACAAACAAGGCTCAGCCTGGCTAATTACCACCAATTCAGGAGGGACTTGGCAGTAGACCGATATCCCGCTAGAGTGGCAGAGTCAGTCACCCTGCAGTTGTTGCTACACAACCCCAAAGACATGCAGTATTGGAAACATAGGGGACAGCTGCTCTGCTCTTCAACAATACAATGAGTAATTAAAACATGGTGGCTGTCCTGCGACATGATGAACATCATCTACGACTTTGATTGTACATTAATAGATCAAAATCATGCTTCATAGAGGCGGATACACACCTCCACCAAAGGCAAGCCTTCAATCATTTTATCTTCTAAAAATATCTCTTAATGAGCACAGTTATTTCATCCTGCCACTTTCATATTCTCGTGCATAAGTGAGAAAGACAAGAGAAGTAAGGAGGCATCAAAATCACCAGCTTTTCCCCCTGGAGGGTACCGATGGACCAGCTCACAGAGAAAAGAGATGAAGAGGAAGCAGGTTTTAGAAAACTGAAGATGACCATTAGACACTGGAAAGACAGTAAGTGGAATCAGCATCCAGAATGCTGACGATCATCCCACAGTATGAGAAGGTCCTTCAGGGACAGCTTGTGGCATTCAGGGGGGAGTATTTTATTAATTCATTGAATTTATTACAGGCTCCACTCTTCTCTCAGTTTGACCTGGGTGGAAGCGGCTCACTGCTGCATTAAGCTTAATGCCCTTGCTTATCGCCTTCAGCTGACGTGGTTGAGCATACACTTGGGGAAATCAGAGAGAATGGAAGTATTGATTGTGGTTTTTCCTCCTTTCTAATGCTTAGTTGTGTTGTGGTGGAGAGAGAGTGTGAAGGGCCATTTGCTTCAGCATCCATCATTTCTCTCTGTTTCTGTCTTTCTCTCTGTCTCTCCCCATCTTTTCATCTGTTTTCCTCTCCCTGAGATCTAAAACAAAATAAACAGATACAAATGAGGCTGTTTGCTGGAAGCAGCCACACCGTCCCAGCATGCGCATAGGCACGTGTGTGTTTGTGTGTGTGTGTGTTTGTGTACGTGTATATACGTGTGTACATGTGCACGCGCACACTTAGATAAACATTTCCCGCTCCCCAAGACTCTTGTGTTAGTTTGTAATCTACTCAACAAAAGAATTTCAATAGAGTTCTGATTTATGAAAACACTTTTTTTTATAATCCAACCTGAGCAGCCAACAGTTCTTGAATACGACGAAACATTGTCATTGTTGTGAATCCAGTAGCTCCAGACCCAGAAGTATTTGAAGTGCTTTAACACATCAATACAATGAGCAGTTAATGCACAGTAAGTTATCAATGTAAACTGTATGTCATATTTTCTTTCTCAAAAATCTGGGGTTTTTTTGCACCTTTTTTCTCATTTTTACATGTTATTGTCTGTACTATAGGATATAATATTTTGTAAATTGTTCTAGTTTGCATTATGACAAAGAACACAGAAAAACATGAAAATGTGAATGCTTTTCAGGTCTTTTGCCTGATCTTTACCCTTCCATAGATGAGCTTTCACTGCTCTGCATATTACTAGCAGCTGAGCAGGCAAGTGCGCTGGCAGCAGAGGAAACGCACGGCAGCACCAGATGAAGAGGCCCCGGGCCAGGGGGCCACTGGTGGGACTAACCACTCACCGGAGAGTGGGCTGTATTATGCATTTATAGCACTGTATTGCCTATGTGCACTTGTGTGTGTGTGTGTGTGTGTGTGTGTGTGTGTGTGTGTGTGTGTGTGTGTGTGTGTGTGTGTGTGTGTGTGTGTGTGTGTGATGAGATGAGCAGCGCTCCCACCTTGAGTTTGAGCCTTAGGAGTGAGGGCTGAGGAGCAGAGAGGTCCTCCATGTCTGAGCTGCTGGAGCCAGAAGAAGAAACACTGATCTGATCAGCGTGGGTCTTTCTGGCAGTGCCGTCGTGGGACATTAGCAACCTGGATGCACCATTTAAACAGGGCTCTTTTTCATTTGACAGCAACTCAAATAAAATTTTAAGGGAAAACGGTTGAAACTTGCAAAAAAAAAATCTCTGGATCAAACATTAACGGGTTATATAAGTGAAGGTTTGATTGTGAACAATATCTTCCACAACACCCACATCAATCACATTCACTCAGACTCATTCAGAGTCATTAATTAATCTGAACTGTGGGAGGTTTTTGGAGAAAACCCACGTACACACAGGGAGAACATGCAGTCTCTACACAGAAAAAGGTTCATTGGTTCAGTTTTTTTAAATGCAAACTCATAGTTGCAATATCAGGGTTCAATTCTGTGTCACTGCATATTCTCTCTGTGCAGGTCACCTCAAAGAATTCTGGCTTGTTCGCGTAATCCAGAGACATGATTTTTAGTGTGAGTGGTAACTTTAAATTCGCAACATGGACACAGAAGATAAACAGAGAAAAACAACACAGACTTACGTGGCAAGTTTCTTGGTGAGCAAGCGGCTGCTCCAGGAGTTTGGAGAGTTGGGACAGTGGTCGACCGGCGGCTCCAGGTCACAGGAGAGAACGTAGCTACAGAAAACACACACACAAAAAAAAAGTTACGACGCAAGGGCCCGTGGAGGAGCCCATTTCATCTTGGATGTGGTTTTGAAGTCGGCCTCACCTCTCCTGGTCTGTGAGCAGCGTGTGGGCCTGCAGCCAGTCGGTGATGTGAGGGTTGACTGGAAGGCTGTAGTGAGAACACGAAGCCTGAAGTTCCCGGATTTGAGAGAGAATCTCATACTCCTGAAGGAGAAAATGGTATATATAAAAAAAAAAAAAAAATTCTACTGAGTGTTAAATGGATACACAACAAGTAATTCACTGAAGACACCACTAGGTGGCGACACCTACCCGCCTGCGCTTCTCAAAGTTGATGAGTCCACCCTGTGACAGAAAAAGACAGCAGTGAGTGTTATGTAAGGTCATAACTCCACTGAGGCGCAGTGAATGTGAGCAGATGAAGGCCTCACCTCCACAGTGTCGGTCAGTGCCGTATCCAGCATGGTGAGGACGGTCAGGTAGGTCCCCAGGTACGGCACCACACCGCTACAGGAGCCCTGAGGGTCAAAATAAAGACAAACTTTAATGATTGACCAGCAGGATTGGTGAAAATATACTGCACTTTTGACTCTTTGTTCCGTTCAAAACAGCCTATGCAATCAGCTCCAGAATGACTTGGTTAAAAGCAACTTGAATCAGTAAACATGCATAGATGTTTAATTTAGCACACAAAAAAAAACCCCCACGTCATCTGCATATTTTCAAGGCCTGCATATAAACACACACACACACACACACACAAACACACACCCACACACACACACACACACACACACACACACACAAACCAACATATATTTCTGCTTCACAGTGTGAATATGGAGGATAAAACCTCCTGCATTACACTGACAAAGTAAACTGATAGACGGTGGGACACTCGTCTGGTTTTATCTCTGCCCAGCATAAGAGGAAACACGAACAGTCATGTGAGCTGTAAACGTCCTCCGTTTAAAAAAAAAGAAAAAAAAAGGAGAAAACCAGAAGTTTATTTTTAGCTTTTCACATGGTTGTGACTCTAGAGGAAATAGAGTTGGTGATGCAGGGAAATTCAAATCCGCTGCTTTATTCTTGCCTATTTGCATCCATACACAAGAAAGAAAAAAAAACACTGCGCACCGAAAAATTTGAATTAATTATAATTATACTCTGTATACACTTCTATTTGAACACAATCAGGCCTCAGGCTTTCAATTTGTGGGTGATAGAAATGTGAAGCTGCTTAATCATAAATAATCTCTAATGTAAAGAGATTCGATAGAGCTTATTTCACATTTTTCTCACTCGCTACTCCAATATGTAGACAAAAGCAATTCGACTCAAGTATGAGCCCATGTGTGAATTGCACCTGAATATTTCTTTAAAAAGCCCACTCAAACTGAATATGTGGTTTTATCACTAATGTTTCTGGAATTTTAAGTATCTTTTAAATGTGTCTCTATGTACAGTCATCTTCAGAACAGATTTATTTGCATTTAAAACTATCAAAGATTCCATATCTAGCTGTTTTGACCTTGTATTTGATATCTAATAAAATGCACTATGGAAGACAAACGTGAGCATTGTGAGCAACATTTAGAGGTCAGGGTAGTCCTGCCCTCCTGCAGGAAGCATCCACACAAAGAGAGCAAGAATTAACTCAGGTTGTGGGTGTTAATGTGAGATGACAACAGGCCTGTTATGTAACTGTTCTTTTCAGGGTTGAGCTCCTCGTAGCAGGGCGCTGCTGGTGTGGGAGGGAGGGCCACTCGGTGTGTGAAAGCACGCTAGCAAAGTAGTCAAACAACGTGAAGCAAAAGCCTCAATAACCACTGATAAGCGGAGGTACATGACTGCCTACATTTATTGGTATTGACCAATAACGATGGCTGATAAAAGCAGTAAACACTCATAACAGCTGTTTGTTTTTTCCATAGCTACTCCATGACAGAGTCGGTTCTTTGATGAATTAACCTCTCTTTTAACAATACATGTAATTAGGCCTAAGAACGCCATGTGCCTGTCCAACCCTGCCGAACCCTGTGTGAATGACAAACATCGCAACCCGCCGTATTCTCACTGAATCACATTAGATTTATCTAAATACTAAAGCCCGACGATGGATCTTTCTCTTTAATTGCAATTTCACTGTTCAAATGTGCACAAAATTTATTTTTATAAGTTAAATTGGAACTTTTTTATTCCCATATGTTTTTTATGATTGTTCTGCATCCAAAATGAATAACTACAACTTTGAAACGTGATATTGGCAAATACAAAATTGTTGGAACAGAATCATGGGTGCAACAGGTCGTTCAAAACATAACTAAAGTTCATTCACCAAAAAATAACGCTCACTTTGGATGAATTGACAATAAATTATTGGGGGAAAAAAAACAACCTTAACTTGCTTTTTGCACAAACACAAGACTTTGACAGGTATTTATAAAACATTTGTATTTTTGTGTTTGATGTGTTTGACATCACTCAAAGAGTAGTGGCAGGTATAAGTCCTCAACTGTATAAATAAGAACATTGAAAGGTGTAACACCAGCTCATGCACATGTTTTAATTCAGATGTTTCCTTCATCGATCCACATGCTTTTAAAAGACAGATGACGTTACCTCCTCCAGGATCTCTCTGCTGATCAGCACACAGTTCTCATCGGGAAAAGTCTCACACAAGTGCTCGAAGGTGACCATGCTGTCCCTGGAAGAAAAACACACCACAACATACTTTAAAACGTCCATGTTTTTATTATATTCTGGGTGAAATGATCTTTTAGTGCAGCTTTATGAGCCGTGTTATTCTCATTTTAAAGATTGAACAATTCTATTTCATTTGGAGGAAAGTGAGAAATAAAGGTTGCAGACTCGTGTTTGTGTGTATTAAAAGTGTTTCTGACCTGCTGACATCGGCCCAGGTCTTCTTGAGTCGATACACAGCGTTGGACTGCAGGGCTGAGAGGATAGCTCGCAGAGAGGAGAAGTTCTTCAGCTCTCTGCACTCCTGCACACACACACACACACACACACAGAGTGAGTTTAGGTTCCTTAAACAGAAATCAGCTGACGATAGGCTTGTTTCTGTATCCTGACCTGCGCAGCGGCGATCCACCTCTCAATAATGCGTGCTCGGTGGGCGGGGCTGGCATGCGAGCACTTAGGGGAACTCGGGTCCGTGGACAGGTACAGGAAGGCAGAGGACGAGCCGGGTGTAGACGCGGGGGAGGAAGTGGAAGGGCTGGGTGAGGACGGGCAGAGGAGAGACGTGATGACACAGTTGGTGACGGTGTTGAACTGGGAGATGGTCGCACGCACGGTCGGCGCCAGGTTCTGGTTTTCTTTCTTGTCACGTTGGGACCAGACGCAGCCCGTGCAGTGGAAGGGAACCACTTTTACAAAGAGTTCCTGATGGGAGAAAAAGGATGAGAAGATGAGGCACACAGATACACAGATCGTCACGAGTCTCTGAGAGGAAACCTACAGCGTCCAGTCTGGTGAGCTGCTCGGCAACCTCTCTCACAGAGAAGTCCATGAAGGTGAACGGCCTCGTCTCTCCTCCGTCCTCCGGATCTCCGAGCTTCTGCTGCAGTGATTCATTACTGAGCTCTGACGCAGGCCTGCCACCATCTGTCCAACACACCAATCAGAAATTATGGAAAAACACAACATTTAACTTTCACTTGAAAACAAGCATGCTGTTTGTTAACTGAAAAAAAGATTAACTATTTTTATGTGCCAACTAAGCAGCTTGTTCATATTTGAATTTATTTGAGAAAAAAAAAAGAGAGCTTTATCGTCTCATCCAAGTCAAGCAACTTCGAATGAAGAGAAGAAGCAAACTCCACCAACAAGGACTGGACTCAAACCAGGCATTTTCTGGCAGTGCATAAGGAGTGCTAACCACTGCACAACCACGAATAGTAAAAAAAAAAAAAAAAAAAACATCAGCACTGATTTGTGCCAAGTGTTAAAAAAAAAAAATAGACAGTCTTATTCAGCAGGCAGCTTGGAGGTGGTTAACACTGTTGCCTTTCTGAAGTGAGTTTTTTTTTAATAAAGTTTCTGTAAATAGCAACTTTCCAGAGCGGAAACATCACAAAGTGCTTTACAGTAATCAGATGAAGATGTACAAAAAACCAAAACAAAAATAGGCATAAAAAAAAAAAAAAAAAATCAAAGCAAGACTTAAAATATCTTCCAGCTGCTAGAAACTTTAAATTAACTCCTACTCCTTCACTTTCAACATCACAGAGCGGATCATGCACAGCAGCCTTCTCTACCTTGTTCCTGGAACTTCTTGAGCATCGCCTCGGCAGCCTGAGACGATCTTCTGAAGCAGAGGCGACGCTGCAAGTGGACGCACAACAAGCGCAGGGCCGCATAATGAGGAGGCTCGTGGAAGTCCTCGCTGTGCTTGTCCAGCCACTGCCGGACCACCGGGAGCAGGGTGCTGGTGGAGGGATCAGAGGAGATAAAAGTGTTAATCATCGCGCCGAGATTCAGGAAGACCTGAAGAACGTGTGACTCTACTTGTCCGTGATAAGAACAAATTTCACTTCACCTGCGACGACAGACGTCGTTATCCACGTTGGTGTTTGAGTCGTCCCTGTGGAGCCAAAAAGAGGAGTTGTTATAGAAAACATCCTGGAAATGACAAAAGTCTGAAAGCTGAGCCTTCCTGACTGTTTATCCTGTGGAAATGTCCAGCAACGCCGAGTCCTTGCTGAAATGCTGTGGCCTTGCTGCGCGGCAACAAGTGTCAACAAACACCTCCCTCAGGGATTATTAACATTGTAAAAGATAAATAACTGCAAAAGCAAGAAAGACTCCGTTGAGGTGTCTGTAGGGTCCTGGTACTTGTTTTACAACAGGATCCATCTTGTGGAAACGTGGCAAAAAATAGGCTTCATTTAATAATGTTATATTGTTAAATTTTAGATTTTTAAAGCGGATCGATCCCAATTGAACACTAGTAAAACACAAGTTCGCAATTAATTGCAGACTATTTGTGCTGTTCTGATTACTCTGGTTGTACAAACACTTCTATACGTAATTTATGTTTAGATACTCTTTTTATTTGATAGTTTAATGTGAACAGCAGAAAAAGAAGTTCATTGTGCAGAGAAACATATTTTCTGGAGTCTATATATGACAAGCAACCAACAAACAAAAGCAAAGCTCCCCTAAATATTCGACAAACAAAAACAAAATGTTGCATCCTGCAGAAAAACAAACAGGAGGGAAACTGCATTTCACTCATCGTCCCGAGGATGACCTCTTTACAAAGCTCACAGGAAGCCTGTTGCCGCCAGCAGCTCAGATATGAGGGCGGCTGTTTGACAAATAATATATCAACTCGGATCCACTCGTGGCCAGTTTCACTCAGTTTGAGGCCTGAGAACCAAACTGAAGTCCCTACGTTAATAATCAGCAGCCGTCCTGGAGTTCAGCTGTTTATTCGTGCATTTAAAAGGCCACGCCCAATATACGAACAGTTCTTTTTTCCTGGATGTGATTCACAGGTAGAATTAAGTCAATTAAACTCATACGTTGGGTGTGGAAGCGTCGTCATGACCACTTTCGAGATTGTTTGGTTTACTTTGCAGCGATTGCACCTGTCATGGAAACCCGCCTGTTTGCTCAGTGAACAGCTGATGAGAAGAACGAACCCTCTTCCACAGAGCGACTGATGCATCTGGCATGCTGTAAAACGCGATTACGCACATTTACGCCTATGTGCCGTCACATAAAGTTAAACAAATAAAGAAGTCCTCGTATCCGTGTTTTGCTTCTGATAAGGACAGATGTCCTTGGGGCCCACACACTTTCACCAACGTCCAATAGGAAATTGCAAGATTTGGCTTTACAGACAGAAAGCTAATTTGAGTTTTGAATGAAAATCTTAAAAACAAGTGCAATCAGAGATTTGCCAACGTTGACGTGGACACAGAAGGAAAGACAAATTATCGACATTGTAATTCTAATTTTCATCTGGATTCAGTTTCCACATTGTAATGGAGTTTTCCATAGCTTCATATGTGGTGAAATTATGGTGAAGATCTGTCATATACTTTTGACATGATTCTCATTTGAGACCACAGAAATCAAAATCCGGATCCATAATCAGATCCGGATCACTTCCGAAATATAATCGATTCTTCTATAATCTAACATCTATCTGTGGTGAAAATTTGGTGAAGATCCGTCAATTAGTTTTGACACAATTTGTTTAAGACCGTAAAAACTGAAATCTTGATCCAGAATCCAGATCTGGATCACTCCCAAAATTTAATGAAGTCATCTGGGGTCTAAAAGATCCATCTCTGGTGAAAATATGGCCAAGATCCGTTCCGTAGTTTTGACGTAATCTTGCTAACATTAAGACGGACAAATAAATAAATAAACAAAGGCGATTTTATTACGTCCGCCAAGGAAAATGAAATGACAACTACTGCGTGCCACTTTACAGGTGTTACTGGTTTGATTTTATGATCCCAACAAAGATGTAAGAGCTTAATGACTTTAGGACATTTCTCAAAACGTCCAGCGTTCCTCGGTTCTCACCTCTGGAACAGCAGCTCCAGGAGCGTGCTGGTGGAGACGAAGGCCCTGTAGGTGGACAGGAACACGGGGACAAAGTCGGGCTCCTGGTGCTCGGGGTCCAGCAGGTGGGTGACCAGCCGCTCCAGCGTGGCGGCCTTCAGCCTGCGCACCTTTACCGTGTGGTACTGGACGAAGCTG
>OMNM01030639.1:0-12182 GCA_900302745.1 Parablennius parvicornis
ATGTAAAATGACCAGAATAAACCATCTACAACTTTGTCATGATTCTAATAATGTTGTTAAATCCATCCTCTGTGGACAATATGCATTCTCTTTAGTTCAAGCTATAAACAGTTAAGTGAGTATGTCTGAAATTATTTCACAATGAGATGCTCCATTTGACAATAATTATCAGTGTGTAGTATTAGAACACTTTGTACTATGACAGATTTCCTCTACACATTGCTGTTTTTATCATGAAACACAACTAGATTTCATTTATGGAGATCATAATTACATCGATTTGATTTTTGTTTACATCCTTCCTAAATTCATAGTGCTGTGAATTGTTTTGGGTTTTTTTTGTTTGTTTTTTGGTCCTGTTTTGAGAGACGTTTGCTTTCACTAAGACATCCGTCGTTAAAGAGCATCCAAAGCTGATATTTTAAAATGCAACGTGAAGGATCAAATTGATCTGCCAGCTTAGATTCCCGTTTGAAGCCAGTTTGAGACGGAGACAGTCTCCTAAGTGTTCTTGTCCCCCAGTTAGCAGAGCGCTAGCTCCACATTTGACCCTGTGTGTGCCATGATGAGCTAGACATCCGGGCTGTGTGGATGGAAGATGGCGACACTTATCCTCTCTGCTGAATGGTTCAAGAACTGGGAAAAATCCGGAAAACAAGAGTTGTGAGTAGATTCTTATTTCACCCTGGTGTTTAATGGTGGGGCTATTTTCCAGCTCTTCAGTCTTTATTGGAACTGTGGGAATAAATCAAGAGAAAATATCAAAATAGCAGGCCGGTTTTTTCAGGAGTGTTTGCGGTAGCTAACAAGCTAACAAGCTAAAAGAAGAAAAAAAAACACTTATAAGTGGTTGCTATGGTCAAACCAACAACGGTGCTTGTGAAATACATATTTACTTTTTATATCATGCGACCGAAAGTTCCCCCCCTTATTTCACAAGCGCTAGCCGTATATTAGCTGTGTCGTTCATTTGTAAACATAATGGCCATCTAAGCTAAGCTAGTTAGCATTCGTGTAGCACCTAAACTCTTTCGCGTCGCGTCGTAATAATTCGCTTTTAAAGTGCAACAAATCGTTCAAGCTGCGAGTCGCCAACACATTTCAACACACGGCCGATAAGCAGCCGCAAAGAGAAGCATTTGAAGACGGTCGTGTGGAGAAAGAACCGGTTATAATCACGTGGAGGGAAACAACGACTCTTGACATTTCGTTAGAGCAGTTAGCCGGAGCGTTAGCTGGACGTTTTATTACCAAAAGCACGGACATATTAAGCATTAATTATGATCAGGAGCTATGTAAATCAATCATATATGTCTTCTCATCATTATAATATGTCCACGAAGGGAGCTGCGATCAATAACTTCGACGCAACTCTCTGTTCAAGTAACTATTAAACGGTCACATTTGTTAAATTTGCGTATGAAATTAGTTGGATGCAGGTGAGCTCAGCTAACCAAAGATCCGTGCTTATCGCCGCTCGCCTGTTTCCACACGTCGTGCCAGAGAGATATCATGACTGAGAGCATCGGTTTGACCCCCCGGGGACACATGTTCCTGCAGCACCTTTTCTACATCTGTGATTCAACCTTGATTCAAAGTGTTTTGCTGAATTATTGACGGGAGGAGTTGGTAGAGTTGGTATTATGAGGGTATCTGAGGTCGTTCAGGCTGAGACACAATAGGCTCAGAGTGGGTCCAAGCTGCGAGGCCTTCACATCCAAACATCGGCCTGCAGGGAGATGCTCAAACTTGAGCTCTATTTGCTTCTGTCTGGAGCTCAGCTTCCTTCAAGATTGTACCAATGCAGTCTAGAATCCATTAAAATATTCCAGATGCCTGTATGTGCAATGACTTCTTTTTAATTCAATTGATCTGGCTCTAACTCTGTGCTATAATAAGGGGTACATTATTATTACAGTGTATTTAAGTTGACATGTTGTGTCACTAATGCTGTACCTCACGGATATTTTGCTGTGTAAATGAACTGCTTTACCTTTTTATTGTTGTTGTGCAAAATTGTCATGAAAGCCTAACCATGAGCCTCCCAGGCTGTTCGTATTTGACTTTAATTACTGTCTTACACAACTATGGTATTCCTCACTATTTCAGTTTTTGATATTCCAACAGTCTCTGTGCCTTTTTATCACAACAGTAAAATAATAATACAAATTCTAAATGAGGTATAATTACACTTGAATGAGGTTGATCATATAATTCATTACAAAATAATGACATAAAAAATGTAAATATGTTGCAATTATGAACTTTTTCATCCTGACGTTAAAGACACAGTATAGTTTCGGCAGACTGTACTTATATCTCAAATAAAGATGTAAGTTCTTTGCAACTTCTGAATTCCGTGTGTTTGCATTGTTTTGTGCACTTGTAGAGCTGGACAACCTGGTACTTATGATGTTGAAGTGTAATGCTGCTGCATATTGTTTGTTTGTAGCGTTCAACTCTGCAAAGACCTAACAGAGAAAACGCAACATGGAAGTGAAGTTGGAGGTAAGTTGAGAATGACCTTCCTTCTGTCTTCTGGTATATTAAAACCACATAATGCTACCTGGAGTGGCTTTCAGCTATGTAAAAAATAGTTGAGTTTATAATAATGTGCTAAAATGAGATAATTATTGTCCGTCACACAATCAAAAGCTTAATCATTTGTTTCTGAGTTGTTGACATATCAGCGATGTTGAGACTTTTTATGATAAGAAAATAAATATTTGTTACATCTTGAGCAAAAACCCTCCAGGAGTTGACAGATATTTAGTTTTACACGGCACGAGTTATTGCCGCCATCTTTCAACTTTGTGTTTTAGTCTTGTTTTGATCCATTTTCAGATTTTGTTTTCAGCAATTATATCATTGTTAAATCAAATGTGTCGTGTGTATTTTCTTGCAGAGATACAGACTGCTTTGTACGAGCTCTGCTACCAGGTTGTACAGGGAAACATGAAGTTGGATCTTGTCGTCAGTGTCCTTGGGGACATGATGGTAAAAGAGCTTCGTGTCTTTTTGCTTGCTGATCCCCCAATGTTAAAAAGTGTCAACTCTACTAATGCACTTAAAAGCTTGTCACTTTTCTTTTTTTTAAATTCCTGTTTGCATTTAATCCCTCCAGCCATTTATTCCCATGCAAGTCATTATTCTTTGATCACATTTATTGGTGTGAGTGCTTGCTGAAATCAGGTACCGGTGTAGTTAGAAGATCAGATGTTTAATGTTTGGAGTTGTTTTTCAGATGCGGAAAAGCATTGCCTCTGAAATATTATGTGTGAGGCTGAACGGAGGAAAAATATCTGTTTATCATACAGATACTGATGGGGAGAGAATTTAGGGATTTGGGTGTTTTTAATGCCTGAATCTGTAAGCAATCATTTGATTTATTTGTCTGTTTTCAGGAGCTCCGAGACGACATGCCATCAGTTTTAGCAGATGTCTTCAGTATACTGGGTAAATTTCAGTTTTCTCAATAGAATATATATTTGTCGCTTTTTCTGTTCATTTACAGTCTTTCGTTATTTGTTTACAGATTTAGAGACTGGTGCACTGGAAGAAAAAAACAAACGTGACCATTACACACAATTGGTTGGAGCATGTTTGGTAAGAAAGTTATTTTCATTTTTATGTTTTCTACGAACACAATCAATCATTCTTGTGAACCTTTCACACCACGATACGATGAATAGAGGAATTAATAGGACTTTCCACACCACTCAGTTTTGCACTGGTTCAGAAGTTTGAATTAATCTCTTTGTGTTTTTCTTTCAGTTTTTTGTCCCAGAAGCCATCTTAAAGGAGAGGCTGGATCCAGAAACCCTAGAGTCCCTAGGACTCATAAAACAAGCCCACCAGTTCAATCAGAAGATTGTAAAAATCAAGACCAAACTTTTGTGAGTGCAGATGTGGAAATCTGCAGACCAGTGAGGTGTTTTCGAATAAAAATAAAAAGTTAATGCAAGTATTTATTTCTAACGTATCACCTTCTCTTTAGTTACAAGCAGCAGAAGTTCAACTTGCTAAGGGAGGAAAATGAGGGCTACGCTAAACTGATCACTGAGCTGGGCCAAGACCTGTCGGGCAACATCACCAGCCACATCGTCCTGGAGAGCATCAAGTCCCTCATAGGTAACCTGCAATCTACGTCTTTTAAGGCTCACAGCAATAAACACTGGGGCTACTTCATTCAGTCTCAAAATACATGAAGGCACATCGTAGTATTAAGCTTCACTGCCTTTAAAGTTCCTCTACCAGAATCCACATGGGAGAAATATATGACCCAGGTTCAGTTGTTGATGTACTGTATATCTCTTCTAAAGTGCCAATCCCTTTCTGAAAGTAACTTTGCCATCACACTCATACAAAACACGTATTTTCAGCATTTAAATTTTGTGAAACATCCCTGGGTTTGTTGACATCTTAGCAGTCAGGGAAACTCCAACAGTCCCGAGGCACTGTGTGCATAAGATCCCATTTGTACACTAGGTTTCACGAGATCTCAATTTGCAGCTTGAAAAAGTATCAGTTTCTATACATTCAAGGTTATTGTCGTGGCTTGAATACTCTTTGTTTGAGAAAGTCTGACTGTTTTGGGACTGAGTCAGTCAAATATTGTTCATAATTTTTGCTTGAGCTTCAGCGGCGGCATCTTTAATATCCCAGAAACCCATGCGGCAAGTTTCCGAAGATGACATCAGTTAGAGAAACAAACACAGTTTGACGGCTACAATTCCAGTTTGTTTGTAAACATGTCGACTTTGGTGTGGTTGATTTGGACAACTGTTATTTAGAAAGTTGTGGAAGTGAGTGATTATGGTATTGTTTTTGTGTAGTTGTTCATTCTCTGTGCAAAAGTGATACATTTTGCTTCTTTTTCACTGAAACAAATAGCTGTAATGTCGTAAGTTTAAACTCCAGCTAAGCTTTTCTGTTAGTTTTAGAAGCAAGTTTTTTATATTAACTGCTTTGTATATTGGACTCAAATCTGTTACTTTTGCTGTTTAAGTACTTTTCAGAAAACATGTTCCACTGGCATGAGAATTTGTTTTTGTTTTTTTTTTGTTTTTTCAGCTGTGGTTGTGTTATTGAATCAATTTTGTTGATAAGCTTCTTTTTTTTACCTGATCAGTCGTCTGTTATCTTTGCCTACAGGATGCTTCAACTTAGACCCAAACCGTGTCTTGGACATTATCTTGGAGGTTTATGAAAGTCGATCTGATCAAGATGACTTCTTCTTGTCCCTCATCAAGTCCTACATGTGTGAGCCTCTCACACTTTGCCACATTTTGGGCTTCAAGTTCAAATTTTACCAGGTAAAAATATCAATGTATCCACAGTTTGACCTTGTCTATTAATGTATGAATAGGCGATACCTGTCTGTATATTTAAGTAATGATATACGGTGTGCTTTGTAACTTCAGGCTCAAGATATTAAGATATATACCACCTACCTTCCATCATGATGTAATGATTTATTTTTCTTGATTCAGGAACCCAATGAGGAAACTCCCAAGTCGCTTTACCACATTGCTGCTGCTTTGCTTCACCATAACTTGATAGAGCTGGAGGATCTCTACATACATGTAAGAAATAGGTCTCTTTTAAATCCAGCTGATTGAAGTGAATTACTTTAAATGTTATAGTTTAGACGTTTTAGTCCTTGCCACTCATTTCCTGTAAATCTTTACCGTCCACATTAAAAGAGAACTACTCTATGTATGGAATATTGTTTACTGCAAAGTAAACCCTTCTCACTCTGGAAATCTTGTCTTTTTGTTTCCTCTCTGCCGTTTCCAGCTCATGCCACTAGATGCCGCTATTGTGGAGGAACACAAAACCGAAATCTTGGAGGCCAAGCAGATTGCTCGTAAGCTGGTTATGGTTGTGCTGCCTTCTGACAAGAATGAAGACAAAGAAAAGGAGAAGGACAAGGAAGAGGAGAAGAATGACAAGGTATTGAACCACTCGCACTGATGTTGCTACATGAAGTTGCAAATCTGCGCATCAGAAATTTCTCTTTTGATGTATGAAGAGAGCTGGATATACACAAGTGATGTTCATAAGACATTTCTAACTTTTTCCAATGTCGCCAAATCATGAATAACATGATAGTACATCACATATCCAGTCAATCAGGAGCAAATTTACAAACCAGAATGAAATAATTTCGAGCTGTGTTTACACATAAATCACATTTATTTAGATTGAAATGAATCCTGGGATGATTGTTGTAGTACTCCATCTATGGAAGTGTGCCCCCCTCAGTCTGAATTTTCTTGCATAACCAGAATTTCTGCCACTAATTTTACGTTTTGTAGGTTATCGGTGATATAAATTCACTTTAATATCTTTAAGCAGTGCACCTACTTTTCTCTATACCAAAATATAGTGATATTATCAATCTCTCATTTGCCAATGTTTGACTTTCTTCACAAGATATATGGAGTTTCTTGTTTTTTTTTTTTTTTTTAATTGAATGGTAGCTTTGTGTATATTTTCCTCGTTTGCCCTTTAAATGAGTGTTGGTGAACTTTGGCATGTTTCAGTAGTGCACAATCATTCAGTAATTGTTGTTGTTTTGTGCCTAAAGCCACCTGATAACCAGAAGCTGGGACTGTTGGAAGCGCTGCTCAGGATTGGAGACTGGCACCACGCCCAGAGTATTATGGACCAGATGCCTTCTTTCTACGCTGCTTCGCACAAGGCCATTGCACTGGCACTCTGCCAGCTTGTGCACCTGACTGTGGAGCCCCTTTACAGAAGGTGCCGATTTCCATGTTTCACTTATTGCCCACAATGTGTAATTGGGCCCAAAAGCCTGCTCAACTACCTCTAATATCCCAGCTTGAAGTCTTCTCCATCCCAACACTTCATGCGTGCAAGCACACTTGAAGACAAAAAAAAACAAAAAAGAGAAAAGGAAGTCTGACTCTAATCTCTTGTGCTGTTTCTTCAGGGCTGGAGTTCCAAAAGGGGCTCGGGGATGTGTAATGCAGCCACTGAGAAACAAAGGTGCCCCTCAGCCTGCTGAGAACTTTGAGGACTTGCGCAGGGACACGTTTAGCATGCTGGGCTACTTGGGCCCTCACCTCTCCCATGACCCCATCCTGTTTGCCAAGATCGTGCGTTTGGGCAAGGCCTTTATGAAAGAGGTAGGCGGAAAACTTGATACTAATGATATTGGTGCTATTCCTGAAATAATTGTGTAACTTGTGCATAATGTTTTTGTGGGGTTTTTTTGCCTGTTAGTACCAAAGTGATGGAAAATCTGAGGTCAGAGACAAGATGGTGAGTAAAAGAGTTGGTCAACAGGTTTGTGCATCATTGCTCGAAACTTTTTGTCTCTGGAGTTGAATTCCCCTCATTAACCACATGTTTATGCTGTGTTGATTGCAGGAAATCTTGTTGAGTTGTTTCCTGAGCATTGCAGACCAGGTGCTACTACCCTCCCTCACACTGATGGAGTGTAACGCTTGCATGTCTGAAGAACTCTGGGGGCTCTTCAAGCTCTTTCCCTACTATCACAGGTGAGATACACACACAGCAGTATTATTCGCTCCGTGTGACACTGTGTAATTGAGCCATCGGTTAGTAAACCCCCAGGCATCGCCCCAGGAAAGTGTTTACTTGCTTAAAAGGGAAGAGAAGCACACACAAATAAATTCAGATCTTCAGACCACACTTGAACGTGCAGAATGAATTTTAAGACAAACCTGACTCCCAAGCGTTGCTGTAGTTTTATTTTTAGAACATTTGACGTTTTGGCACAGCACTCATGAGTAACGACACGCTTTCCCAAACGTTGTAATTCATTTCACTTTTAGTTGTTTGTCATTTTGTCGCAGTTAATAATGCAGTTTTCAGGGCTGCTGCACATAGAAACACTTTGAAGTTTGGTTCACTTTATCCCACAATAAATTGCTGTTGGCACTGTCGAGGAAAAGATCTGATAGAAAGTGGAATTGGCTCTGGACTGAGACTCATTAATGTGTTTATGTATTGCACAATGGGTTGCTCATTAAATTGAATCCACAGATGCAGCTTGATTTTTATTTTATTTTTTTTTTTACATTTAGAATGTAAGCCAAACAAATAAGGGGTGAAATTTTCCCTGGCAAATATCCATACAGGTAAAGTTTTAACACAAAGGCAGACTAGAAGGTAGCTGTTTGACTGTTGGTGTATAGCTTCAACTTGGCACCTTGACATGTTTATGCTGCTTGCTGTGGGAGCGGGGATTTCTGCTCACTGTATATTTTCCTTCTTTTTATATATCCTAACTTGCCAGAGTTGCCAGTGTTTAAAGTGTTGCAATGACAAAGCTTCAGTTTCACTGCAGTTTCTCTCTCTTTGTTCTCCCAAAGGTACCGGTTATATGGGCAATGGAAGAATGAGACTTATTCCAGCCATCCACTGTTGGTTAAAGTCAAAGCCCAGACTGTGGAAAGAGCCAAATATATTATGAAGTAAGTTGCTTTGTAGAACAGAATGTGGTTTAATTGCCTCATCTTTTACTATATTCTGCTGATTTTTCTTGTTGCTACCAGACAAACATCATGGCAGCCAATGTGTTGTTGCAAGGTCTTTTCTCCCATTGTTATTGTTTTTTTGCTCACTAAAGCCGCGGTCACACCGTGCTGTTTGTGCCGGTGTGGAACTGGGATGGATGGGTTTTTGCATGTCACCGCTGACAAAGTTGTGAATGGTACCCAAACTACAGCCGCTTCCACGTGGTTCACGCCACTACTGTTGCATAATGACGTAACATAACTGTGTCATTCACAACCCAGCCTACATTTTAACCGTATTCTCTGTGGTGGGACTGCACAATAGAGTTGGGTCTGAGTACACTTTGCCGTACCGTACCATCCTGGCCTGCCCCACTCCAGCACGCACTGCACAGGGGGACCGCGGCTAATTTCACTTGGAAAAAAGGGAAGTTTTATGAATGAATAGCTCCCCCATTTATTTAAGTGCACTCTTTTTTCTGTAGGTCGGCAATATTTCGACCTTCTTTTAGGTTTTTTTTCTTCATCAGGAATCAAACTGCTCTCTCATTTTTTGTTTGCAGTAGATTTCTTTTTCCACAGTGTCAATTCTTTTAAAGTGCTTCTGATTTGGTAATCTATTATTGTATATAGTATGGTAATGTCAAAATAATGTGATTTCATTGGATAATAATGGATAAAAACATGCAGAGATGCCTTGTTTTTCCCATTTCAAATATATCTTTTGAACAGGGCATTTTAACATAGACGTCTGGAAAGCTCAAAGGTCTAAAAATAATCTTTGTTTGCTGGCATTTCAACTGCATTCTGCTGTTAGGGCCAAAAAAAAAAAGATTATCGGTACCTCTTTTATCTTAAGCTGACAACCATGAAAGTATTTCTAACTGTTGTGAAGCTTACAGAAATGATGCTTTTGATTATAACAAAGATTGTGTCTTCTCACGATTTTCATCTGCTTCTTTCTGTTCCCTTCTTCTCCAGGCGGTTGACCAAAGAGAATGTGAAACAATCTGGAAGGCAGATTGGCAAACTGAGCCATAGCAATCCCACCATCCTCTTTGATTATGTAAGTGTAATTTGCACTGATTACTTTGATGTTGCCTAAGGAAACCTTAAAGCAAAAGCTTGTTGAAGATCTTAACAGAAACATCTAAACCCCCATCTTCAGTTTGTTTCAAGCAAAACTCTTGTAATTTAGTTCAAATCAGAGGATATTGAAATATGGATGCACAACCACTTAAAAAATAAATGGACTTTTATTTGTGAAGCTAATCTGCTATGTAGGCGTTACCAGATTAGGGCGAAAGTCAGTCACTGATCTTGGTAATGTTTAATACATGCGCCATCTTCTTGTGTTTCAGATGCTGTCTCAGATACAATGGTATGACAACCTCATCGTTCCAGTGGTGGACTCTTTGAAATACCTCACATCTCTCAACTACGACGTGTTGGCTTGTATCCTACTTTTCAGTCAGCTAACAAATATATATATTTTTTTATTATTGTTGGAGTTGTGGACACTAGTTACAGAAACAAAACAAAAAAAAAGCCTCCTTTTTTTGTGTATTTGGGTTTTTCCTCTTGACTCCATCTTCAGATTGCATCATTGAAGCACTTGCCAACCCCGAGAAGGAGAAGATGAAGCATGACGACACCACAATCTCCTCGTGGCTTCAGAGTATGTGGCTTCCCTCTTCGACGCACCGTTCATTTGCATGCGAAAGGAGAAAAGGTGTTTGATGTTTTAATGAGTGTCTCACGTACAGCTGTTCTTCTTATGAACTAAGGCCTGGCGAGTCTGTGTGGAGCCGTGTTCCGAAAGTACCCCATTGAGCTCGCTGGCCTCCTGCAGTATGTCACCAATCAGCTCAAAGCAGGAAAGAGGTAAATAGCTGCAAATGGTTTTGGAGACACAAAAACAGATTGCTATCTTCAAGCATCATTGAAATGTAGTTATCACTGTGTTCTTCTGAAGTCATCCTATTTGTGTTGATCATCACTGACAAACGAGTCTAATAGTGATGCATTTTATTTGTTGGCGCTTTTCAAAACACTCAAGGTCACCTCACAGTTCAAAATAACATCATAACTTTAGAAAAGATCAAGGTACTCACATGTAAATGCATCTCTACTCCAACACATATACACCCAATTTGTCAACAATATTTGAAATGTGCTCACTTAGGAATCACTCTAAAAAAAATGTAATATCAGTTGTTTGGGAAACAAACGGTGCTATATAGAAGAGTTACACTATATGCAACAATTACATTTTTACTATAAGGTCCTTAAATGATAGAATTTCTATTTAAAGAACAATTGCACTTGATCTGCATTGTGTTTTGGAAACTGTCCCAGTTTCTTATAGTGTAGGCTTGCATTATGTGTTGTGCACTTCTTTTAGTTGGTCTATTGCCTTTTGCATCAGTTTATCTTTCTTTCTCTTCAGTTTTGACTTGCTGATCTTGAAGGAGGTTGTGCAGAAAATGGCAGGCATTGAGATTACAGATGAGATGACCTCAGAACAATTAGAAGCGATGACGGGAGGGGAGCAGCTCAAAGCCGAGGTACGTGCAGTGTCCCCGACTACATTTCTCATTGTTCAAACACTTGGATCCCTGTCATAATGAACTCAATTCTGCTCACAGGGTGGCTACTTTGGCCAGATCAGGAACACAAAAAAGTCATCACAGCGTCTAAAGGATGCTCTGCTCGACCACGAGCTGGCTTTGCCGTTGTGTCTCCTCATGGCTCAGCAACGAAATGGCGTGGTGTTCTTGGAGGGAGGAGAAAAACATCTAAAACTTGTTGGTCACCTTTATGACCAGGTACTAATTCACTCTCTGTGTATTTATTTATACTTCTTGTGAGGTGAATGGTGTCTCTGTATCTGATGTTTAAATCCCTAAATCATAAATAAGCTGCTGTGTTTTCTATGCTTTGATAATGTTTTCCCTTCTTGCAGTGTCATGACACATTGGTGCAGTTTGGTGGCTTTCTAGCCTCCAACCTCAGCACAGAGGATTATATCAAGCGGGTTCCCTCAATAGACATCCTTTGTAACCAGTTCCACACTCCACATGATGCTGCTTTCTTTCTGTCTCGGCCAATGTATGCCCATCAAATTTTGGTAAGTGCATTCTTCTTAATTTTCTTTATCAGTGCTGACAAAAAAGCAGTGTGAACAGTTTAATTACCATTGATTTTCAAAGTTATAAAATCTTAGATGGAAATTCTGAAAAGAGCAGAATTTCCAGTTAAATTTTCAACTGGATTCTCTCTCGACAGTCCAAGTACGATGAGCTGAAGAAGGCAGAAAAAGGCAATCGGCAACAGCAGAAGGTGCACAAGTATGTGGCAGCCTGTGAACAGGTGATGACACCAGTGCACGAGGCTGTGATATCACTCCATCCTGCCCGGGTCTGGGATGACCTCCGCCCGCAGTTCTACGCCACCTTCTGGTCGCTCACCATGTACGATTTGGCGGTGCCACACACCGCCTATGACCGTGAGGTCAACAAGCTAAAGGTCCAGATCAAAGCCATCGAGGAGAACCCCGAGATAGTGAGTAGCTGGATGATAGTCAACACACACACACACACACACACACACACACACACACACACACCTTTCCTCTTCCGAGACCATTTCAATCACACTGGAGGAGTTTAG
>OMNM01030643.1:27806-42245 GCA_900302745.1 Parablennius parvicornis
TGATTCTATGTTGCTTGTTGTGGATGCTGTTCGTGGTTGTGACGTCACGTTGATGTTCGGCAGGGTGACCTTCGACCCCCGACGGTCTCCCATTATGTCCTGCACATTCCGACAGACAGCGCGCTCTCGGCGTTTCCCACACGCCTCCTTCCCTCCGTCTCCTCGTCCTTTTTCCATTTCCTCCTCTCGCTCTCTCCAGCTTTACCGTGGTCCCACCCAAGCCTTTACCCAGTATATTAAGCTAAAAATAACCCTTGAAATGTGCATCAGAAAACGAAAAGCCTTTGTTTTTATTTCCAAATATGTCAAATTTGGTGTGCTGCTTTATCTTGAATGTCCGTTTTCAGTTTTGTGTGTAAAATCGGCAGCAGCAAAGCCAACAGATCTCCTTCCAAATCAAATGAAATGCATTGCAATGGCAGCTCCGCTCAGTTTTCTGCTTCTTCTTCTTCTGTGCTATTATTGTCTGTAACGTCTCACATTCGATGACCATTTCTTCTTCCTCTCCTCTTGTGTTTTTACTGAGCCTTACACTCGGCTGGTGTAAAAATAACATCCCTTGCATTTTTTCCCCCTCATTGATTGATTGTCTGGTTGAATTTGAGGTTGTTTTGCATGTCAAGCGTCGCTCTTTTTTTTTTTTTTTTGTTCTTACAGTTTTGTTGTTGTTTGTTTGTTTGGAGATACAACACTGAAGGGTTTTATGTGTTTGATGTCCCCTCGCAGTATCCAATAACCCAAAGCTGATGTGGTGTGTTCTCTTCAATGTGTAAAGAGGCTCCTCTGAGACACACACACACACAAACTGCTCACGGCGTTTGGTGGGAAACATGACGTCAGCTTTGGGTCTTCACTGGAGGGTAAGATTTCTCCTCTGTGTGTGTGGGTTTGGCCTCTGGTCTTCTTCAGCAGGCCCACGCACACGGAGGACGCACTTTCTGAGGAGTGGTGCACTCAAGGAGTATTTGTGTGAATGTCAGGCCTATGACTAGTGCTTGGAAAGATGGATGACCATGTATGATGCTGATAATGTGATCTATGTGATGTAATGTGACAGAAAGAAAATAAACCTGAATGGAAGAAGTATGCCACAAGTGGTTATTTTTTGTTTTGTTTTGTTTAGTTTAAATGAAGATTAATAAGAATCAACTGAGTGAAATAATTACTCTGTACCTGCTCTTTGGCTCCCCCGTGTGGTCAAAAGTGGGGTACGACACCACCGCTCCAACAAAATGCACAGCACACGTCGGGTCACTTCTTTACAGCAGCAATTTCAAAATTTATTGAGACTGATTGGTTTTTGCAAATAATAGTCAAGCTAATTCTTCCACTAAACATGAAGTTAGAAAGAGGCTCGGACGGCCAGCGAGGCTTAATCCCAACATCAAAAACAGGAGGCTCATGGTTGACTGTAAAAACGTCTTGTGATCAGTACTATCAACCCAAGAAATATCCGCACAAGAGCACTTAAATCTGCCCAAAAACAAAACGGGTGTAAAAACAGGACAGGTTTTTTTTTTTTTTGATTATTTAGCACATTTTGTTACAAACACAGGATTATGATAATAATCAATATAAAGTCGGTATCATATTGAACAATATTCCCAATGAAAATAAACAAACCTCAAGCTTCAAGTGTGACCTTTTACAAATCAAAGACCCTCTGAAACTTGAGAGAAAATAAATAATATATAATAGTAATATAAATTCATATATATGAAGGTATACACACATCACTCTTAGTAGAAGAACAAAATCTAAAGTAAAAAGCGCCAATTTTGAAATATAGTATAATATAGATATACCCATATCTATGGCTTCATGATTTGCACGTGTGTATCAAGCTATACAGGCTAAATGAGGATTGCAATTTGTACACATCTAAGAATACCCATATTCATCTGCAATAGAGCAAACAGTTCCAGTTTTGCATCGTGTGGAATGAGACAGTTGTGTGCAGATGCCGAAAAGATGTCGCTTTGGTATGACAAAATGAAAACAGGCATGCAGTTAAGACCACAGAATCAGGGCACAAAAGGTCATCAACACACGGCGGGAAGGAGAATCTTAAGTGGCCCATCATGATTTGTCTCTTTGAAGGTTAATTCCTCCAAAAAAGAAAGAAAAAAAAATCCCCCCCCCCCCCAAAAAAAAGCATGTTGCACCTCTAATCTGATCAGTCATATTTTGGTAATCTCTACCCACTGATACAAATAGTCATTCATCTCTCGGAAATACGCACTCTCGCATGCACACGGGTGAAATGTCATTGAGGCACATATTGAGGGGTTGATGGCGGACGTTTTTCCTGAAGCACAACCCAGAATGAGGAAGAAGACGTACAGTACAGGTTGTGAGAAGAGTGCGGGGGCCGGGGAGTCATGCATACATCCAGATGTCTCTCAGTGGCTGCAACAGCACCACAAGACAAGAGATTTGTCACTGATCGTTGGCTCCTTCCACACCCACCTTTGACATTCATAATAATTTATACCCCATTGTCTTTCAACTTCTTTTTTTTTTCTTACCCCAGAAAAGTACAACTATTTGATAAGTGGGTCAAACAGAAAAAAAACAAACAAAAACAAAACACAATAAATAGTACAAATTAAATCAAGACGAACACATATAAAGCATCACAAATCACACTTGAGGGTTAGTTTCTCAGCAGGGGTTGATGGGAAGTGCAGTCCATGGCACGTACAGCCGAGGCTTGATGTGTGACCAGCAAATGTTTCCCAGAGTTACTGCTGCAGCACTCACTTTCCCTCCATGTGAAAGAAGAAATATATAGAAATAAAGCACTCAGACAACAACAGTCCACCATGCGAGACGAACGTTTTGCCTGCAGGCTGCATTTCTATGTGATTGTGTATTATTGGGGGGCGCGAGGCAGTAGAAACCAGACCAAAAACAACAACAACAAAAAATAAAACTCAGCTTGATTTTGAGATGCAGTCTTTAAAAGCTAGCTGGTCCTTTCACACAGCCCTTCATATTCACGATAATACCATAACATGTGCACTTTCTTTTTGTTTTTGTTTGTTTGTTTCCCAAAAAAATGGTTTGACAAATAGTGACGAAAATAAAAACAACACAACAACAAAACTGTTTTACCACAACAATAAATCCAAAAAGCACCTGCACACACAGACTGTGAAACAAAAGCACTTCATGTATACAAACTACAAGATTGTTTTTGGTTTTGAAAATTATCAATTAGTGTACATTAGTATGCAAAAGCGTGTGCTGAATATATATTTCAATCAATATTTAATAGAATGTTTGACAGTGAATGTGTTTTTTTCCCCTTGGTTTAAAAAGAAAAAAGAAATGAAAATTAAAAGCAAATACGACAGAAAAAGCATAAACTGGCACAATAAAAGGTTGATAAAAGCCCCATGGCTTGCTGTCCACAACAAGGCAAAGTATAAAAGCTTTTTTTTTTTCTTATACAAGATATAAAATATCAAAAAAAGAACACACAATAAAGCTTAGCATCCAGCACTTAATAATAATAATAATAATAATAATAATAATAATAATAATAATAATTAATAAGTAACATCAACAACAATAATCATAGTTCTGATATTCATAATAATAATCATGTCATCTGCCTCACTTGAATTGTCGATAACTTTGCCAAAAACATGGAAATAATTTTAGGAAATCAACACAGACTAGAACTCTCTCTCTCTCTCTCTTTCTCTCTCTCTCTCTCATGCACGCACGCAGGCACGCACACACACACGCACGCCCGCACGCCCGCACGTACGCACACACACAAGGACGAGGGAATGATTTCTCGAAAATCAAGAATCCACAAACAGTTTTTTTCAATAAATAACTGTTAAACAAAGCAAATTAATATTAACACTCTACAAATATCAAACTCTGAATTTCAAGCACAATTTTTGATCCTCTTTTCTTTTAAGCATTAACAAAGCCGGAGAAAGTGTTTGACCAAAGGAAATATTAGCCATGGAAAGAGGCTGCATATTCTGTCTCCAGAAACTGGAATTATATCAGCGAAGAAAGGGAAAAAAAAAAAAAAAAAAAAAGGGCAAAAAAAAAAAAAAAAAAAAAAAGCCAACTGCCAATCTGCTCACTGGCAAAATGTGTGGTCTCCTCATGTCACAAAGAGCACGCTGTGCTGGACGTTGGGCCAGTGGCTGGTCCTGGTAAGGTCTGGGTATGTGACAGAGATACCGAGCATTGCTTTTATGTCCTCTAACATCAAAAACCACAGACAAAAGTCATTAAATCAGCCTCTTATCAGATCTGTTACACGTCAAAAATTTACAAATTACTCAAACTATCTAATTGCTTTATTGTGAGTCTGTGTATCAATTGAAAGTCAGTTCTGCTGATCAAAAATGCTCTTCTGGTACCAGAAATCAAGCCACTGCAACATTTTTGGAGAAAGAAAAAAAAGAAAGCAAAGGAAACAGGTTTATACGAACATGTCACAAGTAAGTGTAATACAAGGATTGCAAGGCTTGTGGTTTCCCACAGAAATGAACTCCTTTTGTTTTGCTGCAGGATCTTATTTTTGTGCAAGACCAACAACCTGTGTTGTTTATGTGATTGTTGCCATCACCTTGAATGTCTCACCGAAGGCCATTAAAAAAAATCTGTGTTTTTGCATTTGTTCATGAATATGAAAGAAATATATAATGTTGGAATGCCTATATTAAACATCCAAATCTGATTTGAGTGAAACAGTTCTAAGCCTTTATATCACAAATTCTTGTTTAGAGCCTTTGATGGTTTGGTGAAGAAAGTGTTGTGAAAATGCTCACAATTGACTCAATGAAATACTGAACCAATTAATAGACTACTTGAACATTTTGTTAAAATGCATAATTTAAGTTCCTTGTTACGTCACTTCAGACTTTCTCTTCACGGTACATTTTCTTTAGCATGTTTTCTCAAATTCACATTCATGCAATACATTTTATACTAATACTAATCCACGATCCATATGATTTCATTGCAGAGGCATGTTGTTTAGTTCTAGCCCTCAGTGTTGTCTATTAGCAGTAACACTAATGATAGCAGGTGATGTCTCCTTTGTAATTTCTTACACCGTTGGCTTGAATTTGTCTTTTAACACTGGGCTTAGTTCCAGTGTTAGTGCGAAACTCATGTATTAAGGATGTTGTTACAGCGCATATACGGTAGATTAAACATCAAACAAAGAGATAACATCTGATCTCTTCTTTGCCAAAACACTACATTTACATCAAACTTTAAGGGGTGTTAAAAAATGCACATATCATGTGCATAAAAAAAAAAACCCATCAGTTATTTCACAACCGTTTCATCTGAGTCATAACCGTGCAGCCATGCAAATAAACACACACCAGTGTGGTGTAATTACCTAGAGACATCCAGAAATGTTGTTTTTATTGTGGTGAGCAATTGAGCAGCCAAAACAATTTGACTTGTCAAAGCAGATACTGCATTATAATCCCTCCCAATTTTCCATCATAGTGACAGGTACATTTAATCAAACATCGCAAGCATACCATCTCTTCAGACTTGTTCAAACAAACCACTTCAGATATCCCAGTTGTGTGGGAATCACATGGAAGTTTTCCTTCATGCTTCATTTCAGACTGAGAAAGTCTTCAAAGTCAGTTCAGCAGCTGTTCTACCAAAGTGTCTTACGGTATTTGTAGCTTATGTCAGGGTGTAAAGGGGACACCTCTTTACCTCCTTGATCAAACTATGATTTTATTTCAACATTGAAATTGAACTAAAATGTCAGGTCTTGTCAGTTGACTGGATTAATTTCAGTCAGCAGCTGCATTGGTATTTTTCTTGCTCCACATTTACACATACCCGGACATTTACAAAAACTGTTATTTCCTCCTCAACACTTTAAAATAAAAGTACCTACTACCCCAAACAGGGTCTGTTTCATGTTCCCTGCCCGAACCAGGGTCTTTGTCCCTCCCCCAATCTGTGTGTCTCTCCATCCTATCCTTTCCTCTCCTCTATCATCTCACCCAAACCAGACGGCAGAAAAGCTGCAACCTCTGAGTCTGGTTTCTGCAAAGGTTTCTTCCTGTTAGAGGGAGGTTTTGCTTTCCACGGTCCCAGTCGCTCTGCTTGCTCATGTGAATTTGTTGGGTTTTTTTTATCTGTTAAAAGCACTTAGAGATGACTGTTGTATTTGGTGCTTTATAAATAAAGCTGAATTGAATGATAATGAGAAGTATAAAACCATGCTAGTCACTCACAATCCTGGAAGAAAAACACAATAACAACAACGAATCGCGCAAATTACTTCCTGTTCCTTCAGTGATAATGGCACAAGGGTCATTTGTTTGGACTGTTAGAAAAGCAGAGCTCGTCCTAAATGTGGCGTTCCACTACAAAACAAGTTAAGTACAACATAATATTGCCCAGGAATCATGTCAATCAAAGTATAGTGACATATTCACGGTGTTTTTAAAACAGTAACTGTAAACACAGGTCAATTGCATATGACATTGATGAAGTTTCTGTCGCATACAGTGACGTTTAATTCGGTCTCCTCCATCTACGTTCAAATGGAAAGACTGAGTTTTTCCAAATCTCCACTTTGGTCAGAGTTTTCAAATGTAAGTGTTTTTGGTGACTTGTAGAACTAAACGCATTTAAGAAATGTCACAATTTTCACTTGTTTTTATTGTCACATGAGCAGGGCCTTGAGTGAGTATAATAATAATACCTGCAGATTTGGAAATTCAAACAATTTAAATCCCACTTTAATCCATTGGCATCATCAAATACTACACAAGACATGCATATTCATGCATGTATGCATGTAAATTTTCATTTGAATTTTTTTATTTTCATTTTGGACATGCTCAAAACCAGATCAATGTCCACAGTGCACACCAATCACCCAAAGATATTTCACCAAAAAAATATGTTTAGACTGAGTGTCTGGTAAGGAGCGGGAAGAAGTATGTTATTGAAATGGATTCCTGTAGATAAGTTATGTTGTTGTTTGTAATTTGTCAACAGGTTGTCCTCCACAAAGGGAAGTTAATTAAAAAACTCAAAGGCTCATACCTTTCGAAGTCTTTATATTTCTGTTTTACATTGTTTAGACACAAACTGAGACTAATACGAACACCACTAATAATTATTTTACTATTGCTTTTTTATATAAAAAAAAAGAAATGGATTGCATAATAGTAATGTTATACTTTCTTTTTTTAACTTATTAGTTACAATAGACAAATACAATAAAACTTGTCACATTCCTGCAACTAAAGCAATTTCAGACATTTAAAGCAAAAAAAACAAAAAACAAAAAACAAATATTATCAGTAATAACAATAGAGACCACAAAAATCCTTTTCAATTTTATTCTAAATAACATCAGAATAAAACTGGCCATACAGTTCAAACAAAAATAAGGCTCCATCTACAATTTCGCAGTCAATTGTACAATGACAAGTAAAACATTTGAGGATAAAACAAGGCAAGAGCTGAAATTAGGAAACAGAGCACACATAAATTAGCTCTGACAGCCAACGTTCCAGTTGAACACACAAGAACATTTTACAAAGTGATTGTTGCCTCCACTAATCAGCAGCCGGCAGGGCAGACTGAATATGAGAGTAGGTGAGATAGCGCTTTCTCTCTAACGGAAATGCAGGAGGTCACAGTCTGATAAGAGCTGTGAGGAACTGTCCAGCCCCGTCGCATGCTCTACAGGAGGTGATAACCCAGCATCACACTGCATCCCCACAAAACATGACGGAGCATCATGTGCTGAACAAGCAGAAATCATTGTTTCTTAGTTTTCTGTGGTTAATGAGTTGAATATTTTTTTTTTTTTTTCAATTTTCAAGATAGATACCACAGAATATCAGCAGATAGATATTTGTGCAGGCTATGTTAAATTATACAAAATGTGATTTAGGCAAAGATTTAATTTGGAGTACAAATGAAAATAAATTCATAGACTATGAATGCAGGAAGAAGGAAACGCTACTACATTCAGACATAAAAAGTCTAAATACATTTAATGGTCTGGAAATCCTTAAATCCACCCTAAAAGAGGGTATTTTGTTTTTCTATTGTAATCTACTCTGATTATATGTATTTTACAATATATTTAATATATTATATTTACACACAAAAGCAAATCATAATGTATTTACATATGTATTTATTATTTATTCACGTGCATGTATTTGCAATATGTAAGATTGATATTATCGCAGCAAATGATAATATGGTTCATATTTAGGAGAGATTTGTTTACGTTCTGCAAAAATGCTACAAATTGCAGTTAAAAATGATTGGAGAAACTGATTCACTCATGATGTTTTCTAAATGCAGCAGGATCCCTCATGGGCTGTCTTTTCAGGATTTTCTCAGCTCAAGCAAATATCAATTCAAACCAATGTGGATTGAATAGAGTCTGTTATATTTTAAATAATGCTTCATGAAAATAGATATTATATGTTTTACCTGAGCCAGTGTTTATTTAAATACATATTGTTTTGGTGCATTTAATAAGGACATAGCAATAAAGTTGTGCATTATGCTGGGATCTGCAATAACAACGAACCAAAATGGTTGAAATATGACAACAAAAAATTTATTAAATTGGCTAATCCAGCATTATGCATCCCTGCTGACGAGTGTGGCGTTTGAAGTGGCACTTTAATCATAGACAATAAATTATGTTGGTACGTGTTTGTACTAATCCATTATTTAGTACGCACAGTTTGTCTTCCAACTAATTGGTACAATGATAACACGCTTGGCAGAGATGACAACGATGTAGGACCTTACACAGACTGTACATATTTTGTTTTGGGTTTTTTGGGGAGGGGGCATTCCAGTATTAGACTGGTTTGTCTCTCAGACCAGGGGAACCCTGGTAATTTGTTATAAATGTTATTTGTGTGTTCTTTATCCTTTAGTATACTTCTCATTTATTCACCTAAGAAAACAAAATTTCAACCTCTATTTATTAGTGAAAATTCTATTTCATGGACTAAAACGTTCTCTCATTGTTGATGATAACCAATATTTTTCCAAAAATCTTTCCCAGTCTGTGCAACAAAGCGTTAATGTCTTAATACCTGTTGAATTAAAAAGAAAAACAAAATCCTGGAATCCATGCCCATAGCACAACTCATTGCCACACCACAAACTACTAATATTTTGTTTGAATAACTAGTAAAGAAACTGCACTAAAAAGTAGCTGATTATTCTTTCAGCGTTTACAGAGGTAGTTTAACATGTTCAGCAGTCCATTTCAAAGATGTGCAGATGTTATTTCTTAAGGCTTATATGTGTATTTCTTGGAGGATTGAGAAGGTATGTGATAGAGTTGTTCCGATTAGCTCTTAAAAGCAAGTTTGTCTTGAGTACTCTTGTTGAAACAAAGGTTTGAGGCAGGCCTGGTCAAACAAATGTTATCTCAAGTGGACCCCATTAGCCCTCCAAATGTGACATGAGAGCGGGGCCGTGTAATTTAGAGAAGTCAGTGAGCACATATGATGACAAATTGGGAACAAGGGGGGGGGAAAACTTGTCAGCCTGATTTGAAAAGCCAAAAGATGAATGTATGTGAGCTAAGCCCTGTGCAAAAACATCCAAAGACCACCTTAGGGTTCTCACAGACGTTTACACAGGCAGAGTGGTATTAGGCTGTCACTGCCATGTTCCATAGAAAATTACACCGTTAACCACATGTAATGACAAATTAAGAGTAAAATACGAGCTTTTCTGAGAAGAACAAACAGACAGATGAATCGGCTCATATAGCCATAGACGAGTCCATAAAGATAATCTTCTTTTCACAGAGCGGCTACGTGGCTTTGTCTTGATGACACTGTAGATAAAAGTCTTAGTAGTCACATTTTGTAAGCTCGATAAGTTTTGAGGTGTGCTGTTTTCCTTACAAAAGATAATGCATAGGTTATACCCCCAAAACTCAACATTCCCACATGAGTAGTGTTGAAGGTTGAAGTCATCAGTCTGCTTCCCAAGAAGAGATTTTCATGCTGTTCTTATGAAACACATTTTTGATAAGAGAATGTGTTCTAATTTTTTTTTTAATGATTATTTCTTTCAATGATAAGTTGCAGTTGAATCGAGTGAAATAGAAAATGGATGGCTGCAGCTCACTGAATGGCTTGTTGAGTGTAAAACTCGAGATGAGCACCAGACTGGGAACCATTCTGCTCTCATACTAATGTGATTTCCAGTCAGCAGAGTGACAGTTGATTTTTATCTCTTCGGTATTTTATTTAGTTCACTTGTCTGATTTATTGTTTGTTTTTTCTTGTCATTTAATATTATTTGATACTTTTCATTTATGTATAAAAGCCCTGATTATTAATGTTGTAAAGCACTCTATGATTGTCATTACCAAGAATAAAATTCAATAAAAACTTGAATCACCAAAACAAGAATAGTATTCCAAATACTTGCTAGCACATAGATGAAAGATTAATTTGGGCTGAGGTTCAGTTTAAGGCCCCTGAATTACAAAATTTTAATAGATTCATTTTATTTTTAAACTCACTTCCTGTCATCTAGTGTCATCTATCTAACCGAGCACTGAAATCCTCAGTGCAGTCATTGACTGTCTAAGTTCCACATTGACAAGATTTTACTTTATAGGTCATATTTTGAATCTGTGCTGACATTTTCTTTGCTGGTTTGATAACATTAGCATCACATCAGCAAATGCACTTAGCAATTTCATAAAGACTAGTTGTGCGATTATGGGAGTTCAACAAGCAAAAATCCAGGAAAGCTAATGCCTTGGTTTCCAAAAGCTCCCATCCCTTACATGCTGAGTTCCTGTTTTTGTCTTCTGGCTTTCGGCTCAGATTAACTCGTATGAAAGGCACCAGGTAGAAGCACCTCACCCCTATAACCTTTTGAATTAAGGACAGGGTAGGAGGAGTGTACTGACTTTGATATTATGTGGCTTTTCACAGGTAGGCAGGAACTTATAATATGCACAGATGACACTTTACCATACTCTTATTTTATAGCAGATAAGCTGGTGATAAGCTAAATCTGTCTTGCTGTGGTTGCAAAGAAATTGCAACCAAGTGATTATGGCTTCTTCTTTTTCTCTTAAAAAAATTATTAACATTGGTTTTGTTGTTAAAGTGTGTGTGTGAGAGCGATTGCATGTGTTTCACTGGCTCGCTTCTTGGGAGAAGTGAACACCAACTCCTGATCTCTTTGAAGGAAGCGAGGCCCTGCGGCTGTTCGAGGCTTTAATCTCATAATGGCTTCAATAACAGCAACCATATCTTTGTGACAGCTGTTTCAAAGGCCTGGCAGGTTTAATGTACTGTACACCACAATGTACACTGACAGCATGAAAGACATTAGAGAGTAGATTATGAAATATCTTACCTTACCAATAAAAAAATAAAAATGGAGACAAATGTAGTAGAGATTGGTGTAAGGTGCCAAAAAATGACCATTGGAAAGCCTCAGTCCAGCAGTTGGAGCTGGACGAACCTTATAGATCAGATCAGTCACGATGAATGATAGATAGATGTTGGACTGACTGTTTGGTTTGGGATTAGTTTGAATAAACAGATTAGTAGAATTTAATTAAACGTACTTTTGTGCAGTGGTTCTCAAAGTTTTGAGTTGGGTTTAGTTCCAGCAACGGAAGTCTGTCGTTCATGAGGGATCCCTTTAAAAAGAAAAGATCTATAAAAAAAATCATGCATGAAGCACAATTTAAAAAAAAAAAAAATTTTTGTGAATAGATTCTGTGAAATTGTTTGATTGAGGAATAAACGTCACAAATGTAACAACGGTTCAAGTTCAGATTAAAAGCCTACAATTTACACATGAAGAGTTCTGTCTTTTATTATGTAGGGCCCGCAACGGCCTTTAAATTATATAGTGGAAAAAAGAAATAGAGTTTACAACCATAACTTACTACTTGGTACGGGTGAAAAGATGCATCATTTTTTTCCCACTGTGAACTGCTTCTTCACTGTAAGTGACATCTTGTTCTGCAGCATTAGCATTGTCAAAACACTAGATCTAGACTTAATAGCACATTGGAACATTCAAAACTTTCAGCAGCAAACTTGTTACATTTATTGTAGCAATAGTTGAAATTGAACTATTCATTATATTTCATTGTTTTCTTTTAACGCTGCGGTAAGAAGTATTGCATTTCTCTCAGATCTTCAGAATATAAAACTTACATGTCTTGCATGTTAAGAGTGTTAGAACCTTTAATACATCAAAAACAAGCTAATGTGAACAGCAGGATAAGATCCCTTTTATTTTTTTCCTTTTGATTTACTGTTTCAATGAAATGTATTGTGATAATGCTTTCATGTGTTCACACCATATTTGCCATTATGCATGTGGTTAAGTAATTATAGTGTTGATGTGATATGTTTTGCAACACACCACAAATTAGTTTTTTTTTTTTTTTTTTTATGATAGCAGGGTTTCTTGGGTTTTTCCTGGTGATACCTTAAAACTACCTTAAAGGTTGCAGTCATGGAACAAAAAGCAGTTCAACCAAGTATTGTTGTTCACTGACAAGAATGAAATGAGCGAGCGTAATTTTTTAAAAATGGGTATATGATCAGCTACTCTCAAAAGAAATAGTACACATCTGTGTGTGCGTGTGTTTGTGTGTCTGAGGGGCCGTCCACACGAGAACGCATTCACGAGAACGCATTCGCGTTCATGTAAATTCACCGTTTTTGACTAATCATCCGCACGAGGCTGCGATTAAGAAGCCCGAAAACACGGGTCTCAGAGCGGGGAAATTATAAAACCCTGGCTCGGCTTTGAGGAGTGGACGGCGAAGACAGTGATGTCACCTAATAACCACAATGGTGGACTACGTGTACTACGTTATTAATGTATTTGGTGAGTCACAGCGCCTCTCAAGGCCTGGCATATGTACTAAATGTCCTGAAGCTGTGTGTTGAGCCATTTTGGATTTTTTTTTTTTTTTGGCCAAAACGATCTTTTTTCTCCCTGGTATTCTTAAAAAACTATTAACATGGCTCAACACGATGCCTAAGGACATGTAGTACATATGCCAGGCCTTTAGGAGCTCTGTGACTCACCAAATACACCACATGTGCAGAAAAAGACACAGAGCCTATCGCAATAGACTCCTGCTCATAGATTTGTATTTAACTCTGAATTATATAGGTCTATGCTTCTGTTCCTCCTCCTGCTGGTATCAGTAGCTTCTGCAGCTTGATCTGGATCATGTAGTCTGCGATTGTTGTGGTTATTCCGTGACTTGGCGGACTGCAGTGTGGGAAAAGGGAGCGATGACATCATCCTTGTTTGTAGATGTGCGTGTTGCCCATCCACACATCAGAGCAGAGCCAACGTTTTAGAATTTCACCACACTGGGATCCCTGTTAAAAAAAAAAAAAAAAAAACAAACAAAAAAAAAACAAACAAAAAAACAAAACCTTGAAACGCAGCGGTCTCTGGTGGACAGACCCTTAGAATCTACGATCACTCTTGTCTCCAGTTTGCCTTTTCAAAAAGTCCAATTGAGGACAATGTTGTTGGATTCCCTTGTCATGTTTTTATTGGACCAAACAATCAGGCGTGTGTGCTCAGATGTGTCCCTGTATGTCCTATGAATGCCAGCATAAGATCAAAAGAGGTTTCGATAATACCCTCCAGTAACACACACACAGACACATGCGAGCACACACAAGTTTCATTCAGTTCTGGGGACTTGATATTGGTTAACACTACTTTTTCTGCAGATTTACAATAATTTCAAAGCTAGACTGCTGCTTTTCTTTTCTCTTTTACAAAACTTTAACTATCATCTGAAAGTGAATTTTTTTAATTTTGAATTTAATTGATCTCTGTGTTTCAGTCCCTAAAGTGCCCTACAAGGCAGGTGAAACATGACTGCACACACACATGCCACCAGAAAAAGAATCAGTGTTCCCTGCCAGAAGTAGGTCTAAAATCATATGATGTGATCTGAAGCCAGCTGACGCCTACAGCAATACCAACCTGTGTGCAAGGCTTTCACGTACGGGTGCTAGTAGCCATGCCCAAACAGGTCCATACACCTGAACGTACAGAAGAATGTCATTAAGCTTGAGGGATTTTATTGTCACGGCCGAGTACCACTGCCATGTAAATCTTTTTTCTTTTTTTTTTCCACCAATCTCTAAAGTCTCAGTGCCTGAATGCAGAATCTTCTCTCTCTCTTTACCCACAAATGCACTCCTCACCCCTCCTCCATGAGACTCCCAACCTGGTCCCAGTCACTCATCCCGCTCGGCTCCCCTTTGTCTCTGCTGGGGGGAGGGTTGAAGGGTGTAATTGGCCGAGCCTGTTCAGGTGAAAGCAGACCTCTTATCTGGGGACACAAAACCGTCTCTCTGTGTGTGTCTGCAGTGCTGCAAGGTCAAAAGG
>OMNM01030645.1:5122-17194 GCA_900302745.1 Parablennius parvicornis
GACACGCACACTCTCTCACACACACACACACACACACACACACACACACACACACACACACACACACACACACACACACACACACACACTATCAAGGACTCTTTGTCTTTCTTTTTTGTGCTTTCACATTTCCACTTTACATCCTTGAAACACTGAAACACGCAGAGTGAGAGATAGCTCCACACAAACACGCCACAAACACACACTCATCTCTTATCAGCAGCTATCAGTTATTAACCATGAGTCTCCTCAGCTGTTACAGAAACATTAACTTTAACTCACGAAGCTCATCTTATACTTTTCATTGAATTGTTCAGAACGTGAAAATTCATTAAAACATACAAACTGAGGTTTTATCACAGTTAAACTACATTTACAGGCGGTACAGTCTCACCTGAGACACATAGCTACATGTGCGTTTAATAGGATTAATGAAACACATTATTTACATGCTGACTCACTGCATTCCTGAGGCAAACAAATAGTAATGGTTTAGAGATTTTCTTTAAACCAAAATCACTTCACTTTACTACCTCTTCAAGTTTTTTTGGACAAAAATGTCTAATTCCAGAAAAGCTGCTGTGCAAAACATCACAGATTCATACAAAACTCTCTTAACACAAAACTATGAAATTGTAAATGGACTCCACTTTTATGACCCCTTTTTATTTTAAATTTCCATTTTTAGTCACAAAGACAATCCTGACTATGAAACTTCTATATTAAGTCCATTTCAATGAATTTCAGGAGGTTTCTTCTTGACCCTTGACTCTTCACAATATTACTGATTCTGCACGTTTTTATGAATCCTCCCATTGGATCATATTCAACTTTTAATGACATTTAAATATCTTCAAATCTAGGGTTATGTTGTTCTTCAAAACTTAGGTTTTCATTAAAAAAAGCAACTTTTGTTACATTTGTAGTCAGTGTAAATAAACACCAAAACAGCCCTTTAACTAATCTGAATAAAATGGATTATTGTCAAAAACTGCTGTGTTCTGTTTATTGTTTTAATTTAATTGTTTATTTTCTATTTTTTGTAAAGGTGGAGTCAGAAGCTCCTGGCTGCATTTAATCAGCTCACAGATGATATAAGAAATGATTTATTACTTTGTCTGTTTACTTAATTCACTTTAAATGAGAATATTAGAAATAACCATATCTTAGTGTAATTGTGTAAGTTAATTCAAAACCTTCTCAGTTTTAGTATTTTTGGGAGCCACTTTACTTTCCATGTTCTCTGTACGTACTCTCGGTTTACTCCAGGTGCTCTAATTTCCAAAAACATCAATTTAAGGCTAATTGGTGAGTGTAACTTGTCCGTAGCTGTGAGGGCGAGTGTCAGAGATTATCCCCTAATCCTAAATTGGATTAAATGACATAAAAGATTGATAACAGACAAGATGACATGTTCTAGACTTCTGCTTCTGAAATGAGGATTAATGTATTAAACGTGTGTTTCTCTCTGACTCCACGGGCAGGTCCACGCCGGTGGAAGGTATGTGCTCATGCAGATTAGTTAAACTCACCTGCACACGTTAGTCTTCTGTTTGGACGGTAAACACGGAGTATGGGTGGATCTGGGAGCGGGAGCTCCTCAGCTATGTGTGTTGGGTAACTAACCAAGTTCCTGTTTTTCTTCAACAAAAGATGCACAAGACTCGATAACCTTCTCGTACATCCATGCACACGTATAGTGCGTGACTTGGATGAGCTCTCAAGAAAGCACACTGGAAACACAAACACATCATCTGTAATGTGTTGATCATGGCTGAAAGTGGAGCCGAGAGCTGCCGGAAGGTTCCAGACGGGAATGAAACTAACCTCTAAACAGTCACAAGTGTTCCTGTCTGCACCTGCGAGTCCAAATTCACTTTTATGTGCAATTTTAAGTGAATCATGGTTTGTTCAAACATCAAGCTGGATGACTTCAGCTCCTCTTACTCACCTCACTTCAACTTACAGACCCTGCGTGATGTGTGTGTGTGTGTGTGTGTGTTGTAGTCGACCTCCATATATGGTTTAACTCAAAGTGAATCCAGTGACTTCACTTTGAGTGGGCGTAACCACGAGAAAACCTCAACTCCGTTGAAGGTTGGAGTTGAGGATTGTTTAGCTGGAGGGCAACGATAATGATGGTGAGACAAATAGACCTCTCATTGAGTTATAGCAGGGGGGTGTTTATTGACTCGCTACACAAAGGTGAGTTAAAAAAAAGAAATGCAGACAAACTTTATGACAACTATAAAACAACAGCTGCGCCTGAGGTGACCGAAACTTTTCACCTGACAGTCAGACGAAGAACAGATGGGCTGTTGGCTTCATTTCAAGAAAAAGCGACTCTTTTCAAGTCAGCAGTTTTGAAATTAAATGAGCTGAGGTCAGAATCCAAAAGATGCCATTTCTGTTCAATTTGTTCCGTTTGCAGCTAATTCCCTTTTTTTTGTGTGTGTCTTTGCAGTTGTTCATGGTTAATTTGTAAGTTCCCTCTCTTCATGAGGTTTTCTGTTCCTTTCATGTTGTTTTGTCTCTTTTTGACACTTGAAGCAACATTACATCTCAAGGTTATACTTTTGTGAATCTTTTTGTGGCCATTTGATTGGCTTTCAAACAGAACAATTACAAAAAAAAAAATTTCCAGGCCTGCAATCATACAACCAGTGTTTATTGGAGGCAATACGAGGTAGACTTAATCACACTCATCCACTACAGAAATAGTAAAAAAACCCAATGTTTTATATTGTCTTGGTTTATTTCAAAGGCCTGGTACAGACATGATCACCTTGTACAATGTAAAGAACAATATTACAGTAATAAATACAATATACACCAGTAGAGAACTTACTTACAGGCACTAATTACACATAAGCAGGCACAGTATTTTATTTTTTTTTTACAGTTCCATACAACAGTAGCTGAGGAGCTTTAATATCACTTTGCTCTTCCCACTTCAGACGGCGTGAGTGGGAGAATAATTATACAGCTCAAACAGCTTGCTTCAGATCTGAAGCTACTGAGAAGCCGCTACTGTAAAGTACCAAGGATTTCCTCCTGCCAGGGGAAGGAAAAATTCAAGTGTTTGATCACTGAAGTGTTGAAATGTAACATGAACAGCACGTGTCACATTTGCTTATTGCATCAGGAATTTGCATGAGCTTCAGTAGTGTTGTTCTCTTGTTCAGAATATCTGAATGGACTTAAAGCGTCACTAAAACTGTAGATAGAAGTAGAAGCTGAACTAGTTATGTGCTATAACACTGCTAAAAACTAAGCATCTCTTCTTTGAGCTTTGCAGACCTCAATAAATGAAAACTAATAATCCTCCTCTTTCTTTCTGTAACACACAGTTAAATGTCTGAGGACCTGCACTCAAGAGCAAATAGCTTTTCTGCAGCAGATAAAAATGTACATGCAGGTCGGATATCGACTTAAACCAATGGCGTTTGATCAAGTGACGAGCAGGACCGACTACTGGAAATGTCCAAGTCTAGAACACGCCTCCTTCACTTTGAAGCAGTTTCTTTTTTTACAGGAAATATGCAAACGCATGGAAATACAGCATCAATTCGACATTGTTTCGGTGAGTTTTTACGGCCGAAGCTATACAGAATGAGGAACTATTGCATCTCCCTCTTTGCCATGCTTGTGTTGCAATGTGGCATTGCTAAGTTTCACCAGCTGCTGCAACACGGCTGTATGAGACCATAATAAAAGGTGAGGTAACGACTAACTCCCTAGGATTGCTCCATTTATACCATGAATGTTTTTACTGTTAAAATAAATGCAGGTCTGCACTTCCTTGAATCCACGACACTAACACCTAGATAATTCCTATAACTCAGTTTGATTAAAGATTATAAACATGCCCTTGATGTTGAGTATTAGGCTACTTTACTCAAGAAGATAAAGCATCTATCTGCCAAGCCATGCATGAATAAAGTGCTCTGATAAAGAATTTGCATTGAGGAACAACAAAAAAAAAGAAATAAAGACAGTATGTTGGTGGAAAGATGTGCGAGATGGAACCAAACCCGACATAAGATGATTAGATTCATGTCAGGAAAGAATTGCAAAAGCAGGATTTCCACCAAACACAAGTAAACATGAGAAAGGAACTACGAATGTACCCGCAGTGTAACAGCGACTCTATAAACTTTAAAACTGGCGCCCCCAACTGGTCTTCATCAGCTGTACTGCTAAAGAAAAGAGTCCAATAAAAATAAAGGAAAGTAAAAAAAAAAGAAAGAAGACATGCATACTAACATAGTCAGTTACAACACACACTCACTCACATTTATCACCCGACACAGAAAACAGCCAGAACCAGGTTTAATTTAAACGTCTCCTCTTACATATTAGTTTGTTTTACAGTATTTACAATGCAGGTGCAGCATCAAACAGCAAAGTACGCGTTTTACACGCTGTGCACGTCTGTGTGTGTTGCTCAGACCTCCACAGCCGGGTCTGAACCCAGCCCCTGAGCCTGCAGCGCCTCCTCTCGCTTCATCTTCGGCTTTTCTGTCCGTGTGTGCCACACCAGCACCTGTAAAGATACTCAATCGTTAAAAAAGATCCTGAAATTTATGAACAGTAAATTTTCTATTTTATTTGGGGCTTATAAACAGTTATATTAAAAGGTTTATAATAACATAGCGGTGTTTCTTTAAGAAAAACACAGACACGGACTGTCATACTTTTGAGCAGTTGTCCGCTTTGGGCTCCAGTTCGTTCATCGTGACGAGTCCCTGAAGGAAGCTGCTTTCCAGGAAGCCCATTGGCGCCTCTCCGTCGAAGCAGGAATCCGGATTGTCCAGAACCAGTTTAAGAGACACCGCAAAGCCCGCCATGTCCATTGGGAAGGGACGGCTGGGACGCCAACCGGTATGGAAGCGAATTACCTGAACAAGAATCAGACCAAAAAAAAAAAAAAACATCAATAAATCTAGTGTATGAATTTTAAAACTGGATAGAAATCAGTTTATTTCTCCATAAAATACAGTGTTGTTTCTTTATCATTATCAAACAAGACTACCTTTCCTCCTTCAACCACAGGCCTCTCGTATTTCATTCCTCCGACCAGCCCCACAGGCCACACTGAAACTCGCTGGGTGCTTCTCATCTGAGAGACACAACGTGAGTGTGTTTTAGCGTCAGAAAAAGTAAAGTACAAGTCAATAGCTAAACACGGATCCATTCATTTACTCACTTCTTCAAATATCTGCAGGCTGTATGTGTTGTCGTCGTCAGCAAAGTAAACCACTCCCTGCTGAGTGTCTCCTCCGGGTTGAGCTCTGCGATCCTCTCTGAGCCACCGGAGTCCCTCGTTTCTCTGCTCCACTCCGCGGGGCTTCAGCCAGCTGGGGTCGCCCTGAAAACGGACCAGACAAAATGTAAATAAATGAGATTCTTATTTCAACAAACGAAACTTCTGTCAAACATTCACCCACCTCCTGTAGTTTGCGATCCTTGGCTGTGGGCATGTGTAGGTGCGTGTAGGCGAGGCCGCTCTTCGTCAGCAGGTCAGTTACAAGTGGCGTTTTGTGTGGCGAGTCCTCCACCACGATCCAGTGCAGCTGAGGTACGTGGAGGAAGGTCTGGGAGAGACGAATCAGCTCGGCTTTCTGCACCAACCTGCACAAAAAATCGCAAGTCCGTCACTGGATGGATGCTCAATTGTAGTAGAGGAGGACTGACGTGAACCCAGGAAGACTTGCCTTGCGTATGTTGGAGTTATAACAAAGATGGTGGGCACAGAGGGCTTGGGAAGCAGCTTTGCAGGCGGTTTTGTCGCTTCGGACTTCCTAATCTGCTCCTGGAGACGGTGCAGCTCCCCACGGAGCCGAGAGATGATCCGGTCTTTTGGCATGTCATGTTCAGTGCAGTCACAGCGCTGGCCTGAGCAGCATAAAGAACATAAAATAGATTTTAGTTGTCAATTAGTTTCATAGATTTATTCAGAGGTATCAAAATGACCCACATTCTTCATTTGAGCAGAAACAATAACCACAGAATAAGAAAGGTAATGAAAATTTAAAAGGGGAATTGAACATCCTGGTGGTCTGAAGTTTTTTTCATTATCTGTGTCACCAGTTCCACGTCCATCAATTCTGACTCTCACAGACAACTAATCTACCAGATAAGACATTTCATAAATGTCTATTTTTGTGGCCAGGTCTCCATTTCTTATCTGTTCCATCCACTTTCGAGCATAAAATAATAACAATAAAGTAAATTAATGTGCAAATATTCTCTTAACGCATCTGTTGCAATATATTAGCAAAAGAATACACTATAATGCTGTCAGGATATGCAGAAGGGGTTTCCTTTGAAATTGTAATTTGTAAGACTTACATAAAGCATAAAAACCAAAACTACATAAAAAGTACAAGTAATTATAACTTAAACTAAACAAATAATTAAATCACAGTATTGGAGGCATTGTAATTTGTTACAGTCCAAATCCAGAGGCATTCTCTTTCCCTTTAACACAGCATCTGTAATGCTCGTGTACACGTGTTTTCAAAGTGTGTACTAAATGTTGGAATTGCAAGAGAGACTCACCGAGCTGCATCAGTGCATACAGCAGGCCCAGCAGGGACACCATGAAGTATAGCACAAACACAGTCTTCAGCTTCAGCTTCATCCTGCTTGCCATGGCACCCTGACCAGCTGAGAGGTTGAAAACAGGAATTCCTCACAATTCACCTCCAACATGTGTTACCATTCATTCTCTACATGTAGCTTGCTAATAAAGAAGAAACCAAACACCTCTCTCCGGCTGCATTATTCTTTAAATATACAAAAGCACACTGTTCCTGGGAAGGTTGAATACCACGAATAAGATATTTTTTATGTTTGTTTTTTTTTATTCACTATTGCATCGGAGCGAAGCTAAGCTACTTTAGCCTGACAGACCGGAAGTAGCTGGACGAGGAATTTGACATACTGACCAGCGGCAGGAAATCACGGAACAGCTAAGCTCAAAACTTCAGGACATGATGCACCAATATGAGCAGAGGCACGTCAGGACGACACGACATCCATGTATCCATTTAGTCATCCAGCCAGGACATTTCTCTGCAGAGTTCTACCAACAACTTCCGGTTTCGGTGCAGCGCAGTTAGGCGTCCCTTCCCCTCGAAACATACAATGGTTCCGTGTAGCCGCATCATTCTAAATATAACAACACTATATAAAGACTAAAACATAACTCTTTGGATTGTGTTTTTTTTTTTTTAAGACACCTTAGATAAATAAAAAACAGTATTTATATCGAGTTATCAATAAAGGACACGTTTTATTTGGTACACTTTCCTGCACAATGTAATGAGTCAATTCAGCAAGGCCATATCATCCTTCTCAAAACAAACACGGGAGAAATAGACTGTTCAGGAGGTTTTAATATAAGTATATTAAACTATGAGTTTGCAAATCTTACTAAATCCTAACTCGACATCAAAATATGAAAGGTGTTCCTAATATGAACAATGAAAAATTCACTGTGCTTCGAGAAAGAAAAAGGTAATTATCTCAGTGCTATTTTATATTACCTTGAGTTTGCATGTTCTCCCTGTGTGTGGGTTTTCTTTAAATACTGTATATAACTGACTACGCTAACTAGACTGGAAAAGTGTGATAAAATCAATATTTGACTGACCGAGCAGTACTTTGAGTTTCATATCAGTTAACTTTTAGATTCTGCATCAAAAAAACATGCAAGTCTAATTTTTGGGGTGATCATCATGTGTAATGTCATTATAAACTATGTTCAGGTGGTGGACTATGAAAACAAATGCAGATCCATGAATTAAAAGCTCATTACAGAATAGGGAAAAAAAAAGAGCATCAAGTTGAAAAGTCAAACAACTTTCCTTTATTTGTAACATACAAATAAAACACTGACAAGGCAGAATGACTGAGTTTTCCCTTTCATTGTCATCTATGGACAGGACTTTAACACTCACTCTCAAACATGGAGGTTTGTTTTCTATATTCAACATCATGTTTAAAAAAGTGTTTCACCTGTAAAAGGCCAAGAAATGAAGATGGATCCACAACAGCTTATATATATTTATATATATACACAAAGAGAAAAGACCAAGAGAAGGATCTGTAGTCGCGTCAGGGTATGCGATCATTTTCTAAAAGTACTCACTGACTTTAAAATAAACTGGCTAAGTTTAGGCTCATTTTCAGACTTGGGATATTTTCACAGAAATTATTTTCACTTCGAGTGAAGCGAGCCTTTTTTTTTTTCTTTTTTCTTTTAATGTTTTGTTTTTCCTCCAAACACGGCTGGGTTCAACATGTCAACTGACCACCGATCTGGGATCAGCTGCTTAATTAAAATTTTCTGTCATGCAAACGTCACATTTTTGAGGAGTTATGAGTTCAGGTGCTTCTCAACTGCAACATAAAAGACTAAAACCACCCACTGGAAAAAAAAGAAAAGAAAAGATGTTGATACTCGCCCGGTTGTGTTTGAAATGAAGTCTGATTCTTCTGGGTACAACAAAGAGGAAATCCAACGCCAGATCAGAAACGTGGGTTGATACAATCTGACAGCCAACCGCTAACATGGGCGATAAGTAAAACATGAGGTTTGATTACGTTTGATTAACCTGAGAGAGAGACTGTCAGTTGATTGATCTACTACCGCTATGAACAACATCCTCTTTGTATTGTCACTTATGGAGTACGTGAAACAAAATACTGTGCTAATAAGCAGGTAGCCTCGTCCTAAAACAAAAATTAGGTTGAACCGTTTTTGTCGTTTGTAATCTTAGAAACTGGAAACAACCAGGAACTTCTCCACCAGATTATCTCAGAACTTGTGATTCACATTTGTTTTATCGAAGGAGCTCTCAAGGCCAGCCTTGACAACTTATAGTGACGTACCAGTTTTAGAAGTATGTAGGAATTAGTGTCATCTTGCAGGTAGTTTATTTAGAAAGCAACCGATTAAATGTCATTCTGCTGCATTTGAAGTTCTGAAAGAGCTTGGATGGAAGTCACAAAACATTACAAGACAGACTCTGGAACCGCATAAATTCCAACTCCGCTCTGAATCCTCCATTATTCACGTGACAGAAAATTCCACAGACGTATAGTTCCACTCATCGAGCCCACACTACAGACACAGTCCTGGAAATGAAAAAGGTTTTATGATGGTTTCAAGACAGGAGCTCGAACTCGGCCATCGAGCAGTGAAAAGTGTAGAAAAAGACCGTGAAGGTTTTGTAAACTGATGTGGCGTCATTATGTTCAGAGATCGAGGAAAGATGTGATCTCTAACGTCCAAAGAGGAAGTCCTACACCATCTTTAGGTGGAGATTCATCTCGACTGTTCGTGAATTATTAGAAGTAGACAAACAAATCATACTTGAAAGCAAGTTGCTTAAAAGAAACTTTTGCATGAGCTTTAACTGTCATGTACATCCCTCTTTCACGTCATCATCCACTGAAGATTTATATAAAATACTGATGGAACAAATTCACACAGTGCAGCAGCAGCATCGTCACTTAACCAGATTAGAAACTTTTTGATAAACATTTCAGTTTAGTCGTTTAATAATCGTTTCAAACCTACATTTGTTTTTAAAATAAACATTTAATCCTCTGAAGATGTCGCTTCCTGTACTGCACAAGAACACTAGCGTTCAAGATGGCAGCGAGCGTTAAGTCCTCCATCTCAAGTGTTATGACCTTCATATGTTATCCAGGATAAAATGAATTGGAAAAAACAGCAACAACAAAAAAAAAAAAACTACCAAAGAGGCTCATAATCATTTGGATGCAGTGATAACTGCAACAGAGTTGCAGGAAGCGGATGCAGGTATCGCCGAGGCTCAAACATTAAAGGATGCAGCTGAAATACACGCCGTGATTGGAAATGTGAAATCAAGATTGGCAAAAAAGTTCAACTGGAACATACAGAAGAGTCTGTTCAATTTAAAAATCGACCTTCATAATCGATCCATTTCTCCCCCGCTAACGCTGGTTCCGTCCATCAGACCTCCAGCACACCCAGAATATCAGAGGACTGAGAACCCACCAGGAAATTTAAACCTCGTTTCCCAACAAACACGTTCACACGCATCAAACTTGGCTGAGCAAAAAGTATGAGATGAAAAAAAAAAACCGACTTCCCCCAAAACCTGCAAGTCTCAGAAAACATAAGCCAGCGACACCACATCCAGACACAGATTACATGATCGCTATGCTTCTCCTGCAATACCTCGACTCTTTCTAAACAGACTTTTTTTCTCCAAAGGGTTCGTTCAAGGATCACAACAGACGGTTCATGAACCAGAAGATTTGCTTGCTGACTAAGGGAGGACACTACACGTGGAATTGGACCGATACAAGCTTCCATACTGGCTCCAAGAGAAGTGGGGTTACTGGTATAAAGTGGAAAACAATGATCACTGGCAAAGGAAACAAGCTAATGTCGAGGAGAGAAGGAAGAAAATTCAACTTCCGTCGGTCCTCCCCCATCTGCTCCAACCTCTAACTTAACGGCTTCTCCCCAAACCGCCACGTTAAATCAATATGATTCGCTCGTGCTAACAAAGTACATCAGACAAGGGGATGGATGGAGGACGGCTCTAGAAGGTTCTACGTACAGCCAAAAGGAGTGTTGACGTGGTGATCATCTGTACCTTTCTGGAAACGGGGAACGGGGAAGAAGACGGCTATTCAAAAAGGTGGAAGGAGTGAATGTGATTCCATTTCCCCCCCAAAAAAAAGGTACAGCAAGTACCTGTGGAGAAACAAAGTAGTTTGTGTTGGGTTGCAGATAAAATGTGTCCCAATGATTAAAGAGACATCGATTTCCACCCATGACTACAGTCTATTCAAACTTTCCCAAAAGAACTTTTTCCAAACTAACCAGCTTTTAAAAGTCGTTTCCACAGTGAGAAATCCTGAAGAAACGAAGTGAACAACTCGCAGACCATCCAGTCTCGCAAAACCACAAGATGGCGTCACTAGGCCGCCTCATGTCGAGCGTTTCCTCATTTCAGTAGATGAGCTGTGCGTTTTCACCCTCGTGCACATGATTTGTATCAAAGCTGCCGTTGAAGGTTGCTCACCCTTCTTTAGAGGGGAAGCTGGAGTTTAAAATCTTCCACATGAACATGCGCAGACCACTTTAGCCACGCCCCCTTTCCCCACAAAAAGCTCCCAAGATGAGCGTGACTTCCACATCATGTCTCCAGTGAAGGTCTGGGTAACTACAGACTAAAAACATATTCAGAGAAAGACAGATTCAACTAATGCTCCAGAATATAACATGCTGTACCTTTACAGGATAAAGGAAACGGAGAATAAACGTTAACGATCAAGTAGAACTGCAGTCTGCAGAAGTTTGGCTGAATGGTCAAACAAGGTTTGTTTGTTTTTTCTTGGATGCAATTTTACAGCAAGTGATCGGGAGAAAGTGTATTTAAACTTCACAGGATTCAAGCACGCAAAACAAAAAAAAGAAAGGCAACCTCGGACGTCTTATCTGCCAAGACGTCCGACTTAAAAGCAGAGGTGACGTCCACAGATTTTAGCCTGCTGACTCAGAGATGAGTAGTACTGAGTGTCTGGAACAGTAGTATCACAAGCCATTTTACTCCAAAAAATACAAACCATATATGTATACAACTTGACTTTTAAAAGTTAACATTGCAGCCCGACGGAGGGGAGCTAAAGATGCCGCGTCATCAAGGGACTATTGATTCAGTGAAATCCCAGGATGAATTATAGGGAGAGAAAAAAACAAGACAAAAAAAAAACTAAACTCTTGAACTTTATCCGCTTTGTGTCCCACTGTGTATCGAGTTTGGTGTGTGTGTGTGTGTGTGTGTGTGTGTGAACTAAAGAGCGCTCCTATCTTACACTGGAGATCGGAGGTAGCACGTTTCTACAATACAGCCAAGGCCAGCGACCGGCGAGAGGATCCCGAACCACAGGTGGAAAAGAAGAAAGACTCAGTTCAGCACGGCCGGTAAGAGGAGGGCGAAGGTTGAATGCTGTGTGAAGAGAATGCCGATGCTAATAGTGATAAACGAGAATTTTTTT
>OMNM01030648.1:7100-20390 GCA_900302745.1 Parablennius parvicornis
TATTCACATTACAACTGGTCATTGATATTCACATCACACCCACACTTAAATGCAATAACACATGTCAGCTGTTTAACATGCCACACACACATGCGCGCACACACACACCCACACACACACACACACACACATGCTCACATGCCATGAGATTGTGTCCCAAATGAGCAGATTTGAGTCTGACTGAATGGGGCCGACTTCCACAGATAGCTACATACTGTTCTGTTTTCTTTCACAACACACCAACACAAATCAGAGCTTTCACGGCACAATGAGCTCCTCTTGGCCTGCTGGCAGGCCTACAGGACCAGGTCTAGACTGTAACGTGCACCATATGTCTCCTGGAAACCAGGAACATAACAAAGCCATTAGACTGCCAACACACTAAACTCCCCAATGACCTCAAATTCATCACGGCTGCATCTGTATTGACACGAAGACTCTTCCACAGTCTCATCTCTGGACTCAAATGAGAAATTTATTCTTGTAAAAATGAACTCCCGCCTCATAGAGACACATTATGGAGAGCTGTGAGGAATGTGCCCGCTAGTAAATTCATCAGACTCCATGGTTAAATTATCAAGAAACCGGGCTGGGTCAGTGTGGTCTCAGATCTGATGAATATGATGTCGTCTCTGGAATAAATATTCATGGTTGAATCGATCAGCGCTTCACTGTGTCCTACCTTACACCTACATTGATTAAAAAGATGCTCATATTCTGCATATCAATCAAGTTTAGTTCCAGGGGGGCCCACACAAACTCATCCTGACTGCCCGATCACGCAGCTCAGAGTCAGAAGTTCACTCTGCTGTCTTTGTGCCAACTGCTACTTTTATCATATATCAAGACGAGGTTTGATTAGTTCAACATGGACCTCATATATTACACAAACAGTAACCGCCCAGAGAGACGACGCACTGTTTAACCCTCATATGACTGGATTTATTTAGCATTTATTGATTTTATTTCTTGGCTGTAGGTTTTTCAGAAATTGTACACAAGTGACTGATTTTGCTTTTTCCTCAAATGCAGTTTTTCAATATCACCGTGTGCTATAGTCATGTGACAAGCATGTAGGATGCTTGTAGTTCTTGAGCATACACTGTGGCTATCCTTGAGGTAATTCAGTGACTCGTAAGTGAACACAAAGTTGTATTTGTTTGCTTTCTGGTAATTTTCAAATCTTCTTGATGAGACAAATTGAATTTATGACAATGAGAATACAAATGTTTGCTTCAGTGTGTGTCCTAGATAGCTAAACTATTGAGCAGTTTCTGCTAATTGATTTATATACAATGAACAGTAAAATTGATTACATCTGAAAGTGTTTGTTTATGATTTATGATTATTTATATTGGCATCTGTACTGTGCTTGGAAAAAAAGGACCAAATCAATTCAGCCTATAGCAGAGATGCTATTTTCTCAGCTGGCTCTCCACAACTTTTATTTGCGGACACTATTATAATTTGTTATTTGTTTTTTACCTGCGAGAAAAGAAACACAGAAATACCATCTCCAGCAGCTAATCCATGGAAAACCTTAATTTGATTAACACTTGTTGTGTTATTATTAATAAGACATAAACAAACTGAAAGCTCAATCTATGGTAAATAGATTTCACTCGTGTGTTTTGACTCTCTCAAAAGCCCTTATGGAGGCAGTTGCCCTGCAAGGAGCTCAGTTCATCCACTGGGAGCAATTTGGGGTTCATTGTCTTGCTCAAGGACACTTTGAAATGTGGACAGGCAGGGAATCAAACCTGCAAACTTCAGATTTGAAAGATGACCTGCTCTATCAACCAAGCCACAGCAATGTATTTACATGATCGTGCAATCCAACAGGGTTTTAGCCAATCAGGAATTCGGACTCTTCATTTGGAAACCAGCAGCAACATCCCCCCTCTGGGCCACATGTGCTGCCTCCTACAACTCTGCACAACAGAAGCTGTTTTTTGACCTGCTGCACTCGAGAGAGGGGAGCTGAGGGGAGCTGAGGGGGAGCTCCAGGCACCGCTGATCTCAGCGCCGCCCGCAGGAGCCAGCTGCTACCTGGTAATGTCATCAAACACACACCGCGTGTCTACATGAGTTCTTGAGTTTTACAAGCTTCGAAAGGGAGTGAAGGACTCGGCGTAAAGGTCAAGAAGCACTCCTTGACTGTCAGGTTTTGTCTATTATTAATAGTTAACTGCAACAATACCATCAACAACCATTTTACCTCATCCTGAACTGATGAATTTGTGAAATGAAAAGCTAAACTATTGAAAAGATCCATTATTACTTGTTCTGCATTCTAGGTCAGTGACGTTAATCATAGACTCCAGGAGCTTTTTAGCATTTTCACCCGTTTAAGAACTTCGATCTAAAATTGCAGTTTATGGACGTATGACATTGACATAGTTCATGAATGCAAAGACAAGTAAAACCTGAAAAAGATTCTATGAAGGATTGACAGTCTTTCTAGCCTTTGCTTAACATTCATCTTGCCAAGGCCTGTTAATTCATGTATGGAATAATTTTAGTGAGTCTGAATTACGTATTTCATTCAACATTGTAGGATTCGACATAAATTACCGTCATGGCCCACTTCAGCTGAACTTACAGATAGAAAAGTTGCAATTGGTTTCAGGTCTTTATTTAGTTGTCCCCACGATGCCTTGGACGCTCTTTTAAGATGAATTCCTTTTTTTTTTTTCCCAATCCAACGAGTCGTGGTTAGAAAGTGATTCCTATTATTTAATGAAGGATCATAGTTTCACCTTAGAAACAAGTGTTTGAATACGTATGTGAATAATACAATTATGGCAACCAAAAATTACTCTGCCATCTAATTCATTCATTCATTCAATAAAACTAGTAGTATGTTTGTTTTGGAGTTCATTAGAGATCAAACTCTTTCTAGTCAAACCAAATTTAATTTTCAACTTTTTCTGAAGTACATAAAGCTTCATTTTATTTTACTGCCGGGGAAAAAAAAAATTTCAACTTTAATTTTGAAATTTTTCTAAGGCACACGTTTTTTTCTTTCTTTTTTTAACCTCCCAATTATTTTTTTCTTCAGTGGCCCTAATGCTCTTCCGTACATAACAATACCCCAAACTGTATTGTAATTGGCTGCTTCTGTAACTTTGCAAGATAAAGACAGCTAGAGTTCTGGACAGAGCTTATTTTCTATACAACAGCTTATCTATCTATACAATAGCCTATTTATTTAAATTAATAATGCATTGGTTTTCTGGACACTCAAAGACGATTTACATAGCATTCTTCATTCACTCCATACTCGATGGTGGTAACCTACGTATGTAGCCACAGACGGGCAGAAGAGAGGCTGCCATACTGCACCATCAGCACCTCTGACCACCACCAACCATTCACTCTCACACTGCATGCACACAGGCAATTTGGGGTGCAGTGTCTTGCCCAAGGACACTTCAGCATGTAGGCAGGCAGAGATGGGAATTGAACATGTAACCTTCTGATTGGGAGATGACTCCTCTACCAACCGAGACATACCGCCCTGGACACGCTCATGACAACGGAAGGACAATCAGAGGTTATGCTTGTGTATACTTGGAGTATATTGTTCTATTCTAGAAAACACCAGTAGCAACATACACCCCTGTGCCAAGAAGAAAATAAATACATTGCAAGCCAGTAAGAATCAATGAATGCTTAAAATATCAAGAAAAGATTATAACACTGACCTGGTTTTAGTGGATGAACAGCACAATCCCTTTACTTTAGCGCAACATAGTAATTCGCCTGAAATAGGCCTAACCTCACTTTATTTCAGGATCAGCACACACAGGGTTGCACAAATTCGCCTTCAACCATTTGCTATTCAAGCAGCGAGGTTGTTCAACTGGAAAATGACAGGTCTGAAACTAAGTGACACTGCACTGCTTTACTTGACGTCGCTCTGTGATGGCTCTAAAATAAGGCCCTTAGGGCCCGATCAACAAAAGGACTGTGTTTATCAGAGAAGTCTGAAGCTAAGCTACTTTTGTAGGAAATGTATTTAAACTGGTTATTGAAAACTTAGTTGATATTTTTATGTGATGGAATTTGATTGATGTGGATATTCATGATTCCAAGGGAACCTATTTATGCTATAACACCAACAGATCATCTCTGAGACAGTTAAGGGTCAGAGATTCACACAAAAACTAGATAATAGACTTTTGTCAAAATACAGAATTCAGTTAATTTTCATAGAACTGTCTTACAATCCAATAGAGACTTTGCGACAAAATACTTGTTTATTTATTTTTTGGATGAAAGTGTTAAAAAGTATATAACGTACGCCATTGCGTGAAAGTTTCTCGTATCCATTTTTTTTTTTTTTTTACAAAGTATGGAAGTTTTCAGAAAACAATGCACTTTTGATAAAGGTTAAACTTTAAACAAAACTATGCACAGCCATTAACAGTCCTGTAATCTTTTTCTTTTCAACACTAATAAATGCTCTGCAGCCCCTTTCAAAGAAGGTGGCAGGATTAATGGATTGTGATGAATAAAATTGTTATGTTCTGTACTATTTCATATAGTAGTATCTGATTAATTTCTCCTTCTCTGCTTTTTATGGTTATTTTTAAAAACACAGCTGTCAGTTACCTTAAAACATTTATCAAGTAGCTATTAACTCTGAAGTGCTGTTACATAGTGTTTGTCCTGTCTGCTCCTTTTCCTGGATTCTAATAATGTTCTATAATTTCCTTAAAATACTATTGTAAGACATAAGTTAGAATAAGTTAGTTTGAGAAGAATATAAGCAGGGATGCTGATGAACATTCTGTTTTATTAATGTTGCATGATTCAGTGTCTTTTGTGATCAATGTTGGTAACTGATCAGGTGTAAAATGATCACTGCAGAGGAAGCTGTAGCTGCTAATGATCGGTTCTCCAGCAACTGGATTATTCTTAATATTGTCAACTCTTCGGTTAGTGGAAACATCCAGATGCTGACATCTGAGGACTATCAGGTCATTTTAATATTTTAGAAAGCAGGGGAAAAAAAATTCTGAATTTGATTTACTCAGACCGTACTTTGATATCAACCTACCCAGTCACTTATTTATTTTATTTGATTTTTTTTACAAAATAATTACAAAAAGAGCAACTTTATCTTTACAATGCATAATTGTCTCATAGTGAAAAATTCAGAGCTGCAGAGTGTTGTAGATGTATTAATAAGAGAATGATGAGAATGACCCTGATTGTTCAGGCTGGGCTGAGCAGTCCGGAGCATTTTCTCCCCGTGCATGCATGAGTCTTTCTCAGTTGTTCCGGTTTCTTCAGACAAACATTGCGTTCAAGTTAGTCTGTGACAACTGTGCCAGTCGATAGGTAAGTCTATGTTTCAGACCTCTCGTGACCCCGAACTGGGTAAAACGATGCAGAAGATGGATGGATGATCAGCCGGGTCTTTAACTGCTCAGTGTCCTGGCACTATTTTCTTCTATATTACTTGTATATGGACACCCCTTCTGTGTCAGAGTTAGAAATGCAAATAGTCATTATTTTTCCGGTTTAGCTGATGTGTATTTGATTACATTTTTGTTTGCCTCTGCTTGGAAGCAGACAGAATTAGAGCTGGGTTGTTGTGTGTGTAGGGTTGGGGCATTATAGATGATGGCCAAAGTTTAAGAAACACTGATGACTGGAAGGCTCCGGTTAAGGCCCCAGCCCACGTTTACACGACAATGAAGTGAAAACACATCTTTTGCTTTTTCATTTCTGAAAAGTTTTGCCATTACACGTCAACATTTTGAAAAGAATATTTATTTATGACAATCCCAGTTTTCACGTTGGCCCACTAGTGGGTGTTGTTTGTTGTTTTTGTAATGAAAACACACAAACAAATGCCATCCACTCACACATGTGCAGAAAAACAATTTACTGCAGCTGAGGCATGCATGCACAGCAGCAGCTTTTCAGAAAAGTTGGGTTTTTCAGAGCATTTTCAAAAAGTTCGACCTTGGCAGCCATTCTCAAAAGGTTTTTTAGTGGCTCTGAGCACCGCTGTCATGTAAATGGCCCCCCAAAACTCAAGAAAAGTTTTCCCTTTTCATTTGCAAACATGGTTGCATAAAGCAGGCCTGAGGTATTGTTATTGGGAGACGGTTATGGACCTGGTGCCCACACTCAGTTGGTGACCCCAGGCTTAGGGCAAAACTTTTGCTCCATGCAGAGAAGGAGGGCATCTCTGTTGAGTCAAGCTCAGGGTCGGACAACATCCTTGAGTAATGGTTAGCACTGAGCCAAGCTGTCGGATCATGGTAATGGTCAGGGAAGTGTTTTAGGACAGTGGTCTCAAGAAAAAGTAGTTGTATTTTTCTGGGAAAGAAAGAACTTCGAAAAGCACATAAACCAACACAAGCTGTACGAGAATGTACATAACTCCTGTTAAACTCTACTATTCGTCTGCCAACACCACAGACATATGCTATACATGTGCAAAGGCGTAGGATACCTTATTCCATTGCCTATGGGAATCTGATAGGGTCCAACATTTTTGGAAAAAGGTCATAAAATGTTTTTCAGACAAGTTTCATTCCAAGATTGGCATCAAACTGTGTGTGCTTGGAATACACCACAAAACTTTTTATGACCCAATAAACACTATAAAATTCTAGACTTGGGACTCCTCTAGGCTAGGAGAGCTATCACATGTTATTGGAAGAATGTGGACACTCCCATATTGAATCTAGAAAAGGACTCAGAGAGCGCAGACTTCCGCCAAGCGCCTTGTTTCCCCCCACATTTGTGATTCACACGATTGTAGAGGGTACTAATATACATAATCCCTCCAAATATCAATGTAATCCAAGTTGATTACACAGATTTATGACACTTTATATGATTCTAATGGCAATTTCAATGTTAAAATTTCCAAAATTCAAAGTGCCGCCGTATCGTTAATCTGGATCGGATCCAGATGAAATATGGCACAATTCAGGGAAATAATCCTCCAAATATACATGTCAAATTTCAAGAGAATCAAGACAAAATTGTATGAGTTATGATTTTGAAAACTCGTAAATGGGGTTTCCAATTTTGAATTTTTCCTGATTTTATTCTGAATCCGATCCGGATTAAATTCTGCACCCTACTAGACATGACCATCCTATAGATTACTCAATTTTTACAAGTCAATCAGATATGATCTCCAAGAGACATGATTTTTTGGAAACAGCTCAATGATAAGTAAAGGGGAAAAACATTCTATATTTTTTTGTATCCAGATGGTTATCCGGATCACTCTCAAAATTTAATGGAATCTAAGTTGGGTCAAGACACAACTTCTGAATTTTTTTTTTAGGAAGATCCCATCAGGATTTTTTGCGTAATTCTGCTAAAAAAAACAGACAAACAGACAAACCCTGACAAAAACATAACCTCCTTGATGGCAGTAATTATGCAAAACGGAACTTCCCAGCAGCATCAGACTTGAACGACTGACATACATTGCCAATGGCAAACGAAAAGGATTTTTTTTTTTTCAAACTTTGGAAACCTGACATGAACAGCATTGCAGATATATATATATATGTCAGTTTGTGAAGGAATTATGTTATTAGTGTACATGATTGTTTGTTGGAGGAAGGATGAAAAGAAAATGACAATAAAAATACTTTGTTGGGAAAAAAGGAGAGGTTTTTGTTTTAAAAAAGTTATTTTCACGATGACACGACTACTCGAGAGACTTTATAACAATGTTACATGAATAAAATATGATAAAGTGTTGTCACATTTGTATAAAAAAGAGAAGGCATTTTGAAAAATAACCCCTGACGTGACCCTAGGATGAGATGAGGTGCCACCAGTGTAACTGAGTTTGAGGCCCCTGCTTTTGTCCACAGCAATACTAGTAAATCACATGTGTCATATTTGTACCATTATCAGTACAAAACCATATAACACCTGTTTTGACCCCCTCCAATTCTGAGTGAAAACATTCAAATTGTCAACATCATGTTTGGAAACTCATTTCTAAAGGATTAATGAACTCACTTTGGTGGCAACAGCCATGCCATTAGAAACAGCTCCTATGTTTTCAGTTTGAGATCTTCTCAGCATTTGGTTGGTTCCTGTTTATGCTACTTTATATTTTCGGGACTGCATTTTTTAGATTAATAAAAATGTTTTAACTTGCATTTATTTTGTCTGTTTGCAAAGATCTCTTAGAGAAAAGCACGAGACACTTATGATAGTTATGACGACAGCAAACAATCAGCATAAAGTAAAATACCTTTTCATATGTTAATTTCTTTTGTCAGACTGTAAAACTGCTTCTGCTGCAAAAGTGTCACCTGTTAGAAGTGTAAATAAATTAAAATGCTCCTCGGGTATTCAAAATATATTCAACTGTTCTTTGGGGTTTGATTTGCCGAGCCATTAAATCTCGCTGAGTCACTGTGCTGTGTCTTAATAAATGAGGCCACTTTGGAGATTTATTCTTGGGACCAATTACAGCATCTATGACTGGATGGTAAAATCAATCATTGCTGCTATTATGACATCATAAGTGACTAAGCAACTCCACTGAATGACATTATGGCAACAGTAAGTGGGAGCGGTTTCGTCGGAGCCAAAGAGATGACGAAGCCCAGCAATATCTTTAGACTCCATGGGAGGCTGATAATGTCACCGTATCTGTCAGGCCAAGCTAAAATATTGTTTTGCATAAGTGAAAAATGCACTATAGTCTAATGATGTCATAAAATGGTGAGATGTGTAACAGCATTAAAGTGCCATTCAAGTCATTTCAAAAACATTTCAAAGTCACTGTTATAAGTTAATTTAACAATATAAAACATTATGAGTGGAAGTTAAATTTCAGCTATTTGGTTTCTGGGTTATAATATCTTGATACAAAAGCCTGTATTTACTATAATGTTTGAGTGAAAAAAAGAAAATCACAATTTAAGATTCCTATCAACTGTTTACTATTTATGAAATTGTTTGGGGTTTTTTATACACAAGTGTAAATAAATGTCCAAAATATTCTACACACAAGATTTCATAATGACAAGATTAAACTTTTATTTAATGTTTGCAAATTTATTGAAGGAGGGGCTACCAAACAGACCTGATTGGTGGATAAATTGTCTTTGTTAAACTCGTAATTTTACTTTTACTAAAAACATTCACTATCATGCTTCAATCTCAAGAGTTACTTTTGTCAAACATTAGTTCTACACTCTTTAAAAATGTGTTTATTGGGTTTTCCTCCTACATGGAAGACTGCATGGCGAGGAATATCAGTCTAAAGTCCTGATTACACTACAAGGTTTCAAGTGATATCGCATCGCCTTTGCATTGCTGTTTCAGAAACGTTTTGTGTTTTCACGTCAATGTTTTGAAAATGATGTCAATTTACACAGAAATGGTAAAAATGCAGAAAGCCATGTAGATAGGATGCAAGGTTTTTGGAATGAAACCACACACATGCGCACAGAGAACAATATGCTATAAACATTAACAATGAGAGAACACGGATATTTGTATGGACAACCACCAAGTTGGACTGTTAATACCTTGACTCTCAGCTATAAAACTACCAAGTCCAAGAACAATATGGACTGGGAGTCATGACATTTTGGAGACAGCCATTGTTGTTACTGTCCAACTAATCATGCATGTGCTGGCCATGGTTTACAGTCACAGTATTTAAAAAAAAAAAAAAACTTCTGGTTTCCCTACATTTCCATGTGGAAGGAGCGTTTTTTAAAATTTTTTTTAACTTTTTTTTAAGAGTTCCATCTTGGGAGCCGTTTATAAGGAGTTGTATTGTCAGTGGCTCGAACCAGTTGTAAACGGGCACCCCAAACACAACTAAGGTTTTCTGTTTTTACTTGAAAACGCTGTGTAATCTGGGCCCTTTGCTCTCTAATAGACACTTTTTGACTTCTTGTCCACTCAATACATGTGAACGGATTGGTAATCTTACTCAAATACATGGATTACCAATCACTGACTTTTAGAGCTCACTCTGACAAACTGAACCAACAGTGATGTGACAACATGTCCAGCTGGGGATTGGTGACAAAGTCATTTCGGATCTGAGGACAAATTTATCCTGGAGGATGTTCTCAAAAATTATAATGGCAATGTTTTTTCCCCCCACCTGGATCAAATCTCTTATCGCCTCAGCCACTTCCCCCTTCATAATTTAGGTATATCTCCTCCACTCCTAAACTTTAACAACGTCCACTTAATGACTTATTTAAAGTGAGCTCTTATTAAACTGCAGATTCAATGTGGAAGTAATTGAGGAGTGGCTGTTTACTTTGCGCACTTGATTTGAGGCTAAATCGAGGCTAAATGAACTCTGTGGAAGGCAGATGTTCAACGACCTGATGTGACCCACAAGGAGGACATGCAAGGTTGGAGTGAGATGATTTTAGTAACAGTCCTGCAGGCAGCTTCCCACGTGAATGAGAAGAGACACGCATTTATATAATTTTAGAGGTCTGGGAGTTAGAAATACACGCAGGGCTTGAATAAAATGTTTTTAATAACAACTTGGTTGATTAGTCATGGCATGATTTAAGTGTATGAGTGAATTGTTGTTGAAGGCAACCTTCTTTCCAAAGTGTCCCTTAGGTGAGTCTGCATGTTCTCACCATCAAAAGGATACATGAGGAGACATTTATTGTATTTTTTTTTTTAAGTAAAATATATTTAAGTTTCTAACTTGTAGCCCTGTAGGGGAGTTTGTATAGATAAGTGGGAGAGTGCAGGATTATATTTATCCATCCACCGCTGTGCCTGCAAAAAAAAATCTGCACTGAAGTTTGGAGGAACATTATTAATTCATTATCTGTTAGCGGCTCTGATGGTGACAACACATGACAACCAGTTTGTGTTAAAGATTCAGAAGGGAGAACTCCTGTTTCCCTTGAAATCAGAAAGCAAAGCTGCATTAGTCACACATTTATGGAACATAAAACTTTTACAAAGCAAGGCTGCAGAATCAAATAAGTGTGACAGATTTAGTTTGGGATGAGACAAATGCAACATTTCTTTTTACATGTCACAATTTGCAGCTTCTCTTCATGTTGTGCAACATTAAATTTTGGGGGAAAAAGGGTAAAAGACACTTTTTACAAAGAGCAGCATCCAACTGCTTCCTTCAGTCAAATGTTTCTCAAGATAAACTTCATAGTCAAATATTAGTTAAATGATATCTGAAACTTTAAAGCAATAACTAGAACAGGGTTGTTCTTTTTTTTATATATCATCCATCTTTTTTATTACAAAGCCACATTGAAAATGCTTATTTAACAATGTATGAGAGGCGACACCTCTAATTTAATGTCAAATGCAAAATAATGGCTTTAAATTAATCTCATTGACTGCATTTGATTATTTCCACCTGAAGGTACGTGACGTTTTGCAATAATTGAGAATATCTGCACTCAATATTGGGTTCAAATGTGGTTAATTTATTTTTTCCCCTTCATAATATTTTAGAAACCCTCTCAGGCTGCAAAAAAAGAAAAGAAAAGAAAAGGCAAACAGGAGTCAGAGGCTTTCGCTTTTTCCCCCGAATAATATTTTGAATGGAGCCAAAAGTTAAAAATTTAACAAAATATATCTAAATTGTTCCTATGACACTTCATGAATGCATCAACATCCTCACTATAACCACAAAAACAAAATTGTCCCGCATAATACACCAGGCCACCCAATATCTATCCATCTATCCGTCCGTCCTCACTTTTTGTATGTAGTGATTTCTTTTGTTTTTATCCTCATTTCAAATCATTATCATTTTTAGCAGCTCCAGACAAAATTCATTTGGTGGATAATCCTGAGAAAATAATTTTGCTCATAAAGATTGTAGACCCCTGAACCAGCCCATCTGCTTTAAAGTTCGTGTTGTACACTCAGGATGTTTTCTGGACCCTGTCATTTGTCTGTGGTGGAAACATCACTAACTCAACAATGTCAATGGTCACACCAAGAAAAATGTTGCATCTAAAGTCCAGGATTCATGCTGTCTAAAATTTTTTAACTGAAAATTAGCATTTGATTTATAGCATTTGAATAAATAGAATTTGATATGTAATAGAATTTCTCATTACTGCAAAGTAATGAGAAAGGAACACAGGCATTATTTCTAATTTACTCCTTGGTGTGTTCTGTTGTAATAACTAATTTCATAAAATGACCATGAATATAATATTAAACACTAATGTTCAGAGAGTCTACAGAGTGCAGCTGCTACACACACAGTGCTGTTTCCGTTGCTTCGTGTTTCACGAAGCTTATTTTAGACAGTTATAATGCATACAGGCCATTTTCAGGGTTACATACAGTGAGACATGTTTTCATATTGTCAGCTCAGAGTTCAGTGTTAGACCCAATATACACAACAATGTTTTGAATTGAAAACAGAAAAAAAGTTTTCTTGCGTTTTGGGCATTAATTTACATGACAACGGAGCTTGAAGCCATTGAAAAGTTTTTGAAATCATGTTATTTTGGATTGCTCCAGCAGCTGAGATGTGTTTGTTAACAGCGCATGCTTTGATGTGGTGGGAAAATGAGAGCTAGATTCAAAAATATAAATTGGTTGTAAAATATGACAAATTTACAAGTGTGAGCGGATCAGACGAACCTACTGCTGAGAGAGTGCCTACTAAAGAAAGGGTGGGCTTTTATTGATGAACCGCCATGTTTGTGGCCTCAAACATGATTGTTTGGGTGAGCTGACTGCCGGATGATCAGCTGATGCTGCGTGCTGCATGACTTACAATGCACTGCTTCATCATAAAGCTCCACTTCTGTGTCTTTATAGCTGTCACAGTGCGACGTCGGGGCTGTGATTTGGTGCCTCTTCAAACAGCAACATCAAGTCAGCCGAGGAGCGAAGACGACAGGATGGAAACTTGTGTATTCTTCCCCATAAAGCATGTAGCTCTCTGACTGGCTGTTCAAGGAACCATCGGAGAATCAATCAAAGTTTAGTAATACTCCAGTTGCTTTGCAAGACAAACAGAACAGCTCCCAGCAGTTATTTTTTCTAATATATTTTCCCCTGTCGGCGTTCCTCTCATCTTTTATTCCCGCTTCTACTTCCTCTGTACTTTTAAAACACTGGCACCGAGCACAGCCAAAACTAATCGTTTTTTATTCATGCTTTTAGTGGGCCCACGCAAAGTATTGGATTCCTTTAAGATGGAGCGAGAGGCAAAGTTTAAAAACAGCATTATCCTTCCAACAACCTTCAATCAATTAGATCTCCTATTAAAAAGAAAAAACATCACTAATGGAGCCC
>OMNM01030650.1:0-17958 GCA_900302745.1 Parablennius parvicornis
GCAAGTTGGTGCAGTGAAAGTGTTGCTTCATGTGGTCGGTGCAGGTGAACATTATAGCTTCATATACAATGGAGGAAATAATTATTTGATCCCTCACTAATTTTGTTAGTTTTCTCACTGACATAGAATTGAACAGTCTATAATTTAAAAGACAGGTTCCTTTTTACAATGAGAGACAGAATATCATTAAGAAAATCCAGAAAATTATTTTAAATAAAAGACATAAGCAGACTTGCATTTTATCGAGTGAAAAAAGTATTTGATCCCCTGGCAAAACATGGCTTAGTACTTGTTGGCCAGACGTTTCTTGTAGTCGATTACCAGGTTTGTGCACATATCGAGAGGAAACTTGGTCCACTCCTCTCTGCAAATCATCTCCAAATCCTTAAGGTTTCCAGGCTGTCGCTTTGCAACTCGACGCTTCAGCTCCCTCCACAGATTTTCTCGGGGATTAAAGTTCGGAGACTGGCGAGGCCAGTCCATTACCTTAAGACGGTGTTTTTGGGGTCATAGTCAGTATTTTTCTTCCTCCAAACACGACGAGTGGCGTTGATGCCCAAGAGCTGGATTTCGGTTTCATCTGACCATAGGACATTCTTCCAAGACTTCTCTGAATCATTCAGGTGATCATTGGCAAACTTCAGACGGGCCTGTACATGTGCTACCTTGAGCAGGGGGACCTTGTGGGCACTGCAGGATTTTAATCCATTGCGGAGTAGTGTGTTACCATGGTTTTCTTGGTGACTGTGGTCCCAGCTGCCTTGAGATCATTAGCAAGCTCCTCCCATGTAGTTTTCTTCGCTGATTTCTCACCTTCCTCATGATCACTGATACCCCGCGAAGTGCAATCTTATGTGGAGCCCCAGAATGAGGTCAATTGGTGGTCTTTTTGTATTTCTTCCATTTTCGAATGATTACACCAACACTTGTCTCCTTCTCACCCAGCTTCTTGCTTATAGTCTTGTGCAGATTTACAATCTTGTCCCTGATGTCCTTAGAGAGCTCTTTGATCTTGCCCATGGAGGAGAGGTTGGAGTCTGATTTATAGCACGGACAGGCGTTGCTTATACAAGGGACTGATTGACACAGGTGTCTTTGCTGCAGGTAACATGTTTTCTTCAGTGTGTCGAGTAGGAGTATTTAACCAGTCTGTGGGAGCCAGAATTGTTAATGGTTGACAGGGGATCAAATACTTATTTCACCTAACGAAATGCACATCAATTTATATCTTTTATATAATGGGGTTTTTTGAATTTTCTTTTTGATATTCTGTCTCCCATTGTTAAAAGGAACCTACATTTAAAATTATAGACTGTTCACTTCTATGTCAGTGAGCAAACTGACATAATTAGTGAGGGTTAGTGAGGTAGCATTTTTCAATTTGTTGTAGTGTTTCGTGATTTGTTGATGTGTTTTTCTATTTGCAGATGTGTTTTTCAACTTGCAGTTGTGTTTAGTGATTTGTTATTGTGATTTGCACTTCAGGGCGCCATATGTCTTTTTCATGACTCGTCTGTAATGCTAAGACATCTTTCTCAACTCGTCTGTAACATTGAGACGTTTTTTTTCACGACTCGTCAGCAACGTTTAGATGTTTTTCTCAACTGCTCAGCAACGTTAAGACATCTTTCTCAGCAACGTTACGACATCTTTCTCAGCAGCGTTTAGACGTCTGTGGCAGAGAGGCGAATAAGCCCCTGATGTCAATCAGGTGTGCTGCCTCACCTCTCTGCCCATAAAGGAGGAGCGGCCGAGAGAAACTGGGTGACAGGCGGGAGACACAGGACTGCAGAGTCTGTGCAGGAGTGTTTGAGTTCGTGTTGAGTCTTTGATTTAATTAATTTAATAAAACAATGGTTTTTGGAAAGCCTGACTCCGTGTCTCTGTGTGTGAACCTGGCGGTGGCATGCGCAACTGCCAGTGTCTTTCTCAAGACTCATTAGTAATCTTTAGACGTCGTTCTCAACTCGTCATTAATGTTTAGACGTCCTTCTCACAGCTCTTTAGTAACGGCGGCGTGCGGGAGGCTAAGCTCGTGATCTCAGGTGGTGGACAGGGCAAGGTGATGGAACCGAGGTGGGCTTACAATATTAACCTTCTGCATTGACGATAACAATGGAGCACAATCACAATCTCCCATTTTTGGGGGCAAACCCTTGTGGGCCATTCTGATTTGAGCAAATAGCCCAAACAAAAAACCTCAGCCACATTCTAACTCCAGACTGTCAGTTGACTTTCAGTTGAACACCAGTATACATGAATTAACAGGAAAAAATTGGATTTCTGGATGATGACTCCTTTCAGTGGTTAAGTATAATGTTGCAGCGAAGATCGCGCTCATGAGTTTTTGAGCAATAATTTAAATTTCTAATAATAACATATTAACCTAAGCTAACTCTTGCTACCTTTGTAGCTTCCCAGCTCCGAACCGTAGTTGGGAGTGAGCTAGTAGTTTCTGGCTAGTAGCGGGTAACTTGCTTCTAGTGGTTCGGGTTAACGACGAAGGACGGGACAAAGATGCAGCAGCTTCCTAGCAGTTTCCTCTGAGAACACACCTCTCCGCTACGTCACAACTGCATGTTTATTGACTTGTCACAAGAGGGCAGTATTGCAACACTCTTGCACTTCAGCAGTACCAGACAGGATAAAACATATTCTATTCAAATGTAAACATTTTTAATGGGTTTTCTTTAATGAACAGATGGTGTGCAATTTTTTAAGACAGCTGCGACAAAATCTTTGCAAAGAAACAAGAAGGCGTCATTCCAGTTTAAATGTGCTACATTTCTACTCAGATGTTTGTTTTTCATGCGCTAAAGATACACAAAAATAGCCACAAACAGCTATATGGAGAGAAAACACCAGTCCAATTCTCATCCCAGCAGTTTAATGACTGTATGCAAATTAGGGTGCACCAATACCAATACCGTTATATGGCCCGACACCGTATGAAGTACTCGTACTGATGAGGAAAGATCCCTGATACAACCCGGTGACCTGTATGTGACGTCATAAGGGAGCAAGCAGGTGAACAAGAGAAAATAAATGATGTCAGCACGTTTGGAGATTCTTTAAAATGAATGAAAACTACAAAAGTAAGACAGACTGTAAATTATTTTTCTGCCGAAAAATCAAAAGGAGGAGGAAGACAGTTTGTACAACACCAGCAACTTCATCACCATTTTTCTAACAATATACAGCTCTGTTTACAAGAAAGTTCAGTCTTTAAGATAAAAAACTGACCATTTCAAAATATTTTGAAAGATAGCAGCGCACATTGATGCTGCGGCTGCATGCGCTCAGACCCACAGTAGCTGTTATCTATTTTTATATGTGTTTTCTTTACTTTATCATGCACCCAGTGCACAATTAAAGTACGGCAGAACCAAGTTTCACGAAACTTCTTAAAAAAGGACAAAGCAATACGTTTGAGAGGATTACCACCCACTATAATGGACGGCGGTGAAATTGTGTTGGTGGATGGCTATAAATACCTGCTGTTGAAAGCAAACTCTGCCTGAAACACACAGGAGCGATCTGCGTACAGACGCTCCAGCAGAGCTTGGTTTTATTCTCCTCCTCGATTTCCCGATAAAAGATGACCTTGGTTCATGAGAGTTTTGCTCAATGTGTTTTGACATTTTGTGTCATTCGCTCAATTGACATCTTGAGTGTGTATGAATCAGATTAAGGAGGAGTGCACAGCTGGCAAAGGTTGACTGAGTCACTGGGACAAGTCGATGAAACCCCATCTTGATGACAGCACGAGAGATGTTTCCATGTCAGCTAACAGTTCAAACTGTTACAGCAGTACTGAACAGCTTGATCTCTGCCAGTGAGTCTCTCTTCATGGTTGCCACCATCACAGTACTGGTTGTATTTTTCAGCCTATTGGTAAACCAATAGAACAGAGAGATATCCCCATGTGAGTAATGCATTATGAAAATTTCTCAACTAACTACTTTACATATTTTAGGGCCAGAAATTGGTACCGAGTATGGAGGGACATCATCTGTCAGCAGCGTCAGCAGCAGGTAGATGGGCAAAGAGATGATGACTGATGTCCGCGGTTTGTAGATTCTCGAATATGAATGAGTGTATGCTTAATGATAAACATAAGACAGACTGTAAATTATGTTCTGACAAAATATTAAGAGGAGGAAAAAGATAGTCGGTACAACACCAGCAACTTCATCACCAGCAGAGTTAGCCTGATGTCGCTCAGTAGTTTAAGTGCTTAGTGGATTCGAAAGATTTTACTCCGAGCCATGCTACATGCTACATACTAAAGAGTTTCAAGTCCACACACCAGCGATGCTACATGCTAAACATGATTAAAGGGTGGCTAATACGCTCATTAGCAGTGAGCTCGGTCCACGGTCTGTAGTTTGCATAGCGCGTTGTTTACATAGACACTACACACCTTCAAGACTGTTGGACGCGACGTAGCGTCGTCACAGTGGCTGTGTGGTTCACAGCAACGCACAGCCTCGCATATTGTTTGAGTATGGAGTATAAATTAGGGTAGCTAAAGGTTAGTACTCATACTTGTACTTTATAAAAGTGGTATCACCAGTTCTGCCCCTGATGACCGACCTTTGCTATTAGTACAGTCACACCATTAGTGAGCCCGATTCATTTTGCCCTGCAGTTGTCATCTGTATTAATTTGCCACATCTGAACACAGATTAAATCTTTACTATTCCAATTTGGCACTCCATTTTGTTCTTTTTTGTGGCACAGTCAATGCTGTGAAATGTGTAGCAAAATGCACAATAAATCTTTTAGAGCTTCGCTGTGTTTACAATTCCCTGTATCTGTTTAAATTGTGCCAAAACTCTGCCAGCGGTGATAAGGGCTGAGCGGAGCTACATTAGGGCAGGCGCCTGTGTAGCTCACCATCTGTCTGTCTCTATCGCTCTCACACACATTTCTTTCTCCTCCTCCTTGCTGTCTTCCTCTTTCCGCCAGATTCTCCTCTGCCAGAAAGGCAGATGCCCAAAATCAATTGCGCTCACTCAATTTACATCAGCGCGGGGCTGAATGAGGCGGTGGGATGTTGGCCTCTAACGCTCGCCGCTGAGCAGCTGCGAAACTACGCTCATCAATAATGCCACAGATAGGCATCCAGTACAATGAAAATAAACAGTGCTGATAACAGCACGCTTCAATTCTCCCGAGACGCAGCGAGGCAATTCAAATCAGATGGTTATATATACCGTCGGCCCCGCTGGGGACGGCCGCTGTCCCGTGAGTGAACCTCGCTCTGGTGACGCTGCGTTCTTCAACCCGCAGGCCGTGAAAAACACAAGCCACAACTTTAAATATTATATCACACCAAAGCAAGCTTTGAGACAATTTTTAATGCTGTGAGATTTTTACAGTTACATTTTATCACATTAATTGGTAGAAAGTTCCATATTGTAAAAATATGCATTGGGATTTTTTTTCTCCAACAATGAAATATTCAAGTGAATGTGAGAAAACAACTGTGGCATCGCTGAGCCTTTGTGTAACTCCAGCAAAAATTTGTAAGCCTACTTGCCTGAAGAGGCCTGAAGACACGACGCAGGCTGCGAGGGCTGTCGACTGGGCCGCTCAACCCCATTTGTTACCTAATTTTTCCATGACTGACTGACCGACCGACCAAGTAGCGATCCTTCAGAAAGTTGACGCCCCCTAGTGTTACAGCAGTGAACTACTAACGCAGAACACGGAAAGGTCTGCAACACTGTTGAGGCCTCAAACTGCTATTTGTTTTCTATCAATGGAGAAAACATAACTCAGTTTGTGATAATGAGCCTCCTGCTCATGGCTCCTGGTACATGAATTTAAAAATTCATCACAAATAAGATGGGTTGAATGCTGAGAAGTGATTTGCCACAATAGTGTATACATTGTTCTTCACAGCAGCTTTGTGGTAGAGAAATCTTGTTTTGCAGCATGGCTGTGGGTGGGTCTTTCTGTCCAGGGTGACTAGTTGATGCCTGATCACTCGATTCCTCTTCTCTTGGAAGGAAAGATGAAAATGGCGGATGTGAACGAATTCAGAAGAGGCGTTCAACAACAATTATTTGCAATTGCTCGGTATGTTGAGGAAAATTTTCCAAACGGCCTATATTTTTAGGTTGGTGGAAGATGTCATGGAAAGTCTTGGAGAGATATCTGAGCTGACGAATGCAGACCTGGACGAAGCTGTGTGGCGCAATCTTGAGGAGGTAAGTGCCTTATCCCCAGCGTAAAATATGATCCTCTCATTTTATCGGTCAGCTTTGTACACGAGTCTTCAGAGGGACAAAAGCTGCACCATGACTCTGATTCACATATTAGGCATTCGCATTACCCTAATTAGCAGCCACGGCTGAAGTTAGCCCTCGCTACGGGCAGAGCTTGACTCAGCTCACACAAACCCGACAGATTAGAGCCGAGTCACACAATGTGCTAAGGTGTGTATTCAGTAAATTACTAAAACAGCAAGTTTGTGTGAACACCTCTGTACTCTTGCCGTGATTATCATCATACATTATGAAACCTTCCAGCAGGAGCCTGGATCAGACATACAATGATAGATTCAGAAAAGATACTGTGGTTACATGCAATTATTTTCCGGCTGTCAGATACCGGTGGACATTATAGAGTTGTGTGTTCTTCTGGGATTAACCGCTGCCAAAATAGGTGAACTGTTTGGAGTGTCAACTGGAACCATCAGGAGGAGAATGGCATCCCATGGATTGAAGCGAGTATTTTAAAGATCTTAATTTTATTGTCAATGTTTATACAATAAGAAATTATTTCACCATTAACGTAGTCATTTAATATGAATAAATTAATCATACCGATAAGTCAATAGGTGTGCAGTTTTTACATTTGACTGTGGAAGAATCTTTTGGAAGGTTGTCAGATTTGTACAATCCACTCACTGATGATGAACTTGATGGCATTGTAGCAGACCTCCACAGGCATAATCCCAGAGCAGGGATTAGGATGATCCATGGTCTTCTTAAATCACAGGGTGTACATTTACTAAGTATGGATGATGGATTTTTCCAGATCAATGTTGCAATTTAAAATGTACCAACAAGTATACAATTGACCGAATGGAAACGTATAGGTGATACAGTCAATTCAATATTTCAATATTTTCTTTGAAATACTTTTAAATGCTGTTAATACCTAATTCCTTCTGTATACATGAATTCCCACAATTCAATCAACAGGATCGAAAGATTATGGAGAGATGTGTATGGAAACGTCCTCGACTTGTTCCATACAGTCTTTCGCTATTTGAAATTGGAAGGGTTTCTAAATCCTGACAATGAACTGGAGTTGTGTGCTCTCCAGTGGGTCTGTGTTCCACAGCTTCAGCAGCACCTTCAGGCATTCAACTGAAGGACGCCAGGAATCACCACAGCTTGAGGACAGAGAGAGGGCAGTCCCCATGCAACTGTGGCTTAGTCAGCCATGTGAGAGAAATAATGCTGATCCACTTCAGGTACAGGTCCTAAGAGAACATGTGAGTGGATAACAGAAGTTTTACATACCCAGAAAACTTCAGAGTGTGAGTGTGAGTTCACTTGCCAATAAAACTTTTTGTGATTGAGAAAATTTATTTACAATTTCAGAATGCATTGAATGTGTCAAAGCATATTAAACTAATACCATCTAGAACTATATTCTCACACACTACTCGGGAACCTCGATATAAAATACATGCTTTGTTAGAGCTGCAACCTGTCCTGTAAAGAGTACACTACTCAGACAAAGTTAGGGATATTCAGCTTTTGGGTAAAATTTCAGAATGCACCTAAATTGCACCACAACCTTTACAGGTGAACTTAACTTGACCAATATGTCCAACTGTTCAAATTTCCAGAGCTTATTGAAAACGATGCTGTTCAATATCAAGGTGATTAACTGTAAAAACTACAAGATCTATGAATTGACCACCGAATGTTCTGGTTCAGTCACAATTTGTATTTAAACAGTCCTTTTCATCACAGCATGAGACATTGTGGTCAAGCTGTGACAAAAGGACACGTGACAAATTATTGAGACATTGACATTTGTAGTTGTGGTATACCCACCACTGTTAGGTTGTTCTTTTTTTTTTTTTTTTTAATCAAAAATAAATATCACCCTAAAGTCAAATATTCCTAACTTTGTGGGGTTTTTTTTGTGTACTTCATGTGTCAAAAAATTGTTTAATTGTTTCACTTTTTTAATTTAAGGGATGCACATTTGTCATAAAATAACTTGTTTTCAAATTGTAATTTCTCTTCAGGTTGCTGATGATTACAGCGTAGACTGGACGGGACCTCACAACCCAAACAGTGTCACTGTCTGGGTTGTACCTTATGCACAGCTACCCCGGCAGCTTACACAGGATGAAGTTGCGTCATTGCCTGATCCGGAGGTTCCTTTTTCTGCAGCACTACAGGCATTTTTGGTGCCTTTTGGTGTTTTTTTGGTGGTTGGCAAACAACTACATGGTGCATTACCACCACCAACTGATGTGGAATGTGTACAGTATTTTTTATTTCACCTTCTCTTTCCTTACAGTGCCACCCTGTGGCCAATATGCCAGAATTTGTCTCATGGTTGAGGCACATTTATGCCCCAAATAGCCAAGAAAGAGCAGAGGTGGAAGGCTGTCCAGTGTGATGAGACAGAGGAGAGGAGACAGAGGAGACAGAGGAGACAGAGGGTAACTATGTCCAAAGCACCAAAGAAATTGTTCAAATTTGGCAGTTGCCTACATATTGTAATCAAACAGCCGTCTTGTTTATTTTGACTTTTCAATCAGTTTAGTTCATTTTTTAATGTTGAAGCAGTAAGTTTTATAATGGCATTGATGATAAAAACAAAAAACAAACAAACTTCAGTTTAAGCATTAAAAGCTAGTATGATTATAATGTAAATGTAGAATGTAGAACTAAAGACCTGTAACAAAACATAGTGAATGAAAAAAAAAGTATTTTTAAAGTACAATTCTAGAGGTTGAAGCTACACTGAGGGACCGAATGCATAATGTCTTCCTTTGTTTGGATGGACACAGGCCCTGTGTAACCACATGACAAAGCCCTGTCCATGCCCTCCATCAGGAGTCCACTGTCAGCTGCCTCAATCTTTGAAAAGTACACAAATAAAAATATCACAACAATATATAAAACCTAAACATGAAATGAATCAAAATGCATGTTCCCAACATTTAAATGAGCTACCTCGTTTATTAGCATGAGCTCTGGGTCCACAACGTCCTTTTCAGTTAGTGATCCCTGGTTAAGTTCAACAGTGGATAGGTAGCTGTAACACCACTGCATTAAAAGGTTTGGTGGTGGTCCCCCCTGTGCATGACTCATGCCAAATATCAATCCAATAGTCCTGTGACCCTAAAACAAAAGAAACATACTATTACAGTAATACTGCACATTGGGCCAGATGGTTGTGTGGTAAATTCGTTAGAACAAAGCACTGCAATCTGAAAGTTGTTTAAAATGACAACAATTAATGTTAATCTTTTTGAAACGACATACTTCTCATAACGTGAGTATCCGTGTGCTTGTGAAAAGAGAGGGTGTAAAGAAAAGCGTTGCTATCGTTTCACTGCATTTGCCTTTTTTTTTACAACCTACTTTAAGTTGTATTTTTCAAAGTCGGTCATTGAGTACTACTTTGCCACCGATGACCCCCTCAAAAAAATCCTCCTCTCGATCCCTTCCAGCATAAGAAACAGCAGAGGATTGAAGGGGGTGTATGTGATCATAGAAACATAGCCCACAGAACTATGCTTGGGACTGTAGCAAGATTAAAACACCTCATGGGAAGTCGGAGCAGCAGCAATGAGCAGAGCGGCAGCGGCAACAGAGCAGCAGTGAGAGCCGAGTCGCAGTAGTAATGAACAAGTTAGCATGGGGTTTAAAAATATGACTAATCTGCTGATCAAAATTGGCTCAGCTTGAGTTGTCTGCCTGATAAAGCTCTGCAGGATTCACATTCAGGTAATTGGTTCAAGGTAGTTTAGATACGACAATTACCTGAACGTTTTTTGAAATATTTAATGAGGTACCTTTTAATGTCTTGGTGTCTGCGCCGTTTTGGGCATATTTCTGTCCAATCAGTGTCCTCTTCATCGGAAACTAAATTGATGGCTTTGGTATAAGGGTATAAGATGCCCTTAAAGATCTTTCCAAAGATCTTTCCAAACCCTGAGAAGTCTGCTTTTGAAAATACTTGTGACAACGAAGAAATACCTTTCACAACATACACTTCGGTGGGTTTCATTATATTCTGTGGGATACAGCTGCTGAAATATTGGACAGGCCGTCTAGATTGGAACACAGCATTAGTAAATATATTACATAATACTGTATTCACACAAAATTGCCTGAGGGTAATGGTTACTGTAAACACCAAACATTTGTTAGTTAATAACTTATTAAAAACAATATTGAAAAGGACGCCAAAGGTTCAGTTGGAAGTAAACTTGCAAGCATGCCCTGGATAGTCTTGTTCTTACTTTGACACTGGGAACGTTGGACCTCGAAGGAAGATCTGGGGAGTCCTAGATTAATAGCAAAAAGCTTTAACAGTGTGAACATGTGTGATGTGAATACCAGCAAACATAACTGACTTTAGATTTGTATCTTTCACAGACTTACTGATAGAGACATGTCAGTGCTGTTTGGGGTGTTTTGCTGTATGGTGTCACTGTTTTCTGGGGACTCCAGACTGTCTGTTGTCTGTGGAAGGAACAAACAAATTAGTGAATCTACTTATCCATCATCGTGAGCAAAATGTTCTTGCCTGTTCAGTGGTGACATCTGAGAAATGCTCTCTTTCACAAGATGCCACGTGCACTGCAAGTAATTGAACAGGCATGTTCTCTGAGCAGGTATGGCATGTAGCTTTTGGCATCTTTTCAAACTCCTTTGGAAGGGGTGTCAAATTCAGACTGCCTTGGACCAGTACAATGTACAGTGCTGACTTCCCACGTCCAACTGTACTGAGGTAATGGCCTGTGTAGCCTTCTGCTTCAGGTGGCACAATACAAAGCTTTGTTTGACCAGATCCACCTGCAGGGAAGTTAGTTTGACGTATGTAAACAATCAAATCAATTGAATTTGCCATTGAACAACATATAGGATATAGTAAATAAACCAAGAAAGTTCCTATATCTTACCAAGAGACTTATATAACGTGCATGCTCCTTGTAAATTGGTCATTTCGGCGTATGGTCTCTTCTTTTGTGTCTGGACAACTGTATGAAATTGATGTAAATGTTTTGTTCAAGAAAAGCCTTTGTATAATGTGTATTCTTTAATTCCATTAATTTTATCATCGTTCTCTCTCCCAGCGGTGATATACTCAGCTATAATGCCGACTTAATTTTCATCAAATTAAATGAAGCAATTATGCATGTTAAGACTTTTTTTTTTCTTTCTTTTTCCCCTTGTCCTGTTCGGCAGTTTAGGCAAACAATATTATGTGATTGGGAGCTTTCTGGTTTTTGCTCTTGCAACAGGAAGAGACTTGAAATCTCCTCCTGTTGCTGCTTTTATTGAAAGCCTGCCGTACACGACCGGCGTGGTGAGAGAGAGGTTGAGTGGGCAATCGACTTACCCATAAATGATCCTCATACTCCGTTATATTGATGGTCCGCTGACCCATCCCTGCCTATAACAGTCACAGTTCCTCTGCTGCTTTTTGATTTTAACCATATATTTATTAACCAGGTAAAACTTGACCAAAAAAGGCTTGCTAGTGTTTTTTTTTTGTTGTTTTTTTTACATCTGAAGGAAAACAACATTGTCTCCTTTTCCCTGTGTAACTTTTTTTTTTTAAAGAGTGCTGGGAAGGATCTATAAAAGAATAAAATATGAAAAAAAAGAAAAGAAAAAAAGGATAAGGTATACAATGTTAAACACTTCAAACAAAATAAAATAATCATTAATGAACTGTAAAAATAATGTTAAACTTTATTGTCTGCCTATGACAAACCTGGCCAAGTTCTGCTCTACTGAGCTGGACTGCTGCGGGACTCCCTGTCCATCATTTTTGGTCTTTGTTTTCTGAATCTACACAATTGTTTGTAATAATAAAAACAGTAATCAAGTGCTCTCACCAAAATGACAATGATTTTGAAGCTTCAATTGGTAATATTGTGTTAATACAGAATCATGAAATGCTAATAGACAATATGAGTTTTCTGGGTGCTGCCCAGGCAGGGCCACATGCAGCAAGGAGATCAGCCGCTGTGCAGTCTCCTGCAACTCTCCCTGGCATAGCCGGCCACACAAAGTAACATTAATATATGATTAGACCTATGATGAGAAGGAAAGTAACAATACAACAAAAAGCAAAACAACAAACATTATTGGCTAATGGCTAACAGCAAGGAAGCTATTTAACACTGACATATATACCTACAACTATGAGAACCAGCAAGTCCAGGTGCTGCTTTGCTAACTCATGTGCATTTCATTTTTTCAACTAAGTCAACTGCAGTAAACCCTCACAATCACTCCAAACCAGTTCAATAAGTTAATAATGTAAATAACTGTATGTTCCTGAACTTACCTCTGTTTTGTCTGACATTTTGTGTTCCACTTGTTACTCTAAATCTACTATTGTGCCGCAGCAGGCGATGACCCGCCCTACTGTGCCTCTGATTGGCTCCAACTAGGAACAAGTGACTTTTAAAGTGACCAATCAGAAAGGAGGAGGCCGTCTATGCAATTCCTGCAAAACTAATTCCAAATTAGTTGAAAAACACAGGTTATTTGAATCTTTCATCTTAGTGAAAATCTAGACCACTGGTCCCATTGTGGACCTAACACAATGGGAACAGATGGGTGGAAGCCATCATTTTACATCTGAGTCAATATACGTTTTTTTTCAAGATTTGATTGTAATGACTAGTTTTAAGATAATTATATTGAAGGTGATCATTCTCCAGATTTTGTGCTGCCCCCTGGAGGCTGTGCTGCCTTATATCACTTAATATGCCAGCCAGCTCTGCTAATACATTGTACCTTTTAGAGATATTTTTGTTCTTCTTCACTGATTAGATTTCCCGACCTCTTAGAGTTCGGAGACAGTAAAATGAATCACGCAGCTTCTCATGTGAGACTGAATTATGTGACAAGCGACACAACAAGCTGTAAAATGATGTGAAACAAAACGAAGCGTGTTGGAATCGATTCAGAACACCAGTTCCTGCTCAAAGTGACGAGTGTTACAGAACTCCATTCTGCTTTTAAAATATTCATAGTCATAATGTATTGGCAAACATAAATGGCTGACACAAGTGTTTGCTCGGGGATATTGGGCTGGAAAGGGAGCAGCAACTTACCCTTGCAGGAGGGAGAAATTCAATTGAAGGATTTGGAGAAAATCCTGTTGGGCGAACTGTGTCTGCTCAGTTGCAAACGTTCTCTAGCTTCTGCTTGTCTCCCTGCGGGCTCTGTCAGTGTGTGTGCAACTTTGTGCATGTGGGTAATTGTATTGTCAGACACTGAGGTGAGGGGGTGGGTTATAAAATCAGAGTTTTAACTTTGCGAGACCTCCAAACTGCAAACACAACCAAAAGCAACTATGCGGACGCACAATCCTACAATGTTATAAACATATAACACACAATGTTATAAAAATATATCACTACTAATTCAGTTTGTTTGCAGATTTGAGCATGATCAACATTTTGAAACATTCACAAGTGTCAGAAGTAATTAGATGATTGAGTCCATGTGGGGTGGCACGATGGAGCAGTGGTTAGCTCTCTCACCTCCCAGTGATACGGTCCAGGTTAAAACACTGGCTGGGCCTCCCTGCGTGGAGTTTGCATGTTCTCTCCATGTTTGGCTGAGTTTCCTCAAGGTACTCTGGCTTCTTCCCACAGTCTAAAATGAGGGCAGGCACTTGGAAGAACGCATACCAACGCCACATTTGTCACCATAGAAACCAATGGATTAAAAGGTTATTTGACAATTGTCATGGTTGTTTGAATCGCTTTGTTTTGTTGCAACGTTAAGGTTTCTGTTGGTTCCCATTCTTTTGTGACTTGAATGCAAAGTCAGCATGTTGGCATGTGATTGGGTGAGAGTGGTGAAGGAAACGGAGTTAGCAGTGTGCTGGCGGACCGCTAACAGCAGCTTCAGCTGTGATGGATGGCGTACCAGAGCTTCAGTGTGTCTACAATGGAGTTAATATCTTACAACCCTGAATGGATGGAGAGTCCTTAAGGACTCTCGTTTGCTTTGAGATCAGCTTTCTATTTGACAGTTCAGAAAACAAGGTACATGTGTGCTGATGCTGCGGAAACAGGGAAGTTCCCCACAGGGATGAATAAAGTATCTATCTATCTAAATCCATGAAACATTCAGGTTTAGAAATATTGAACATTCACACAATTTTCAGAATTTATGCTCAGTGCAACATGTTTAAATGATAGAATCAGGACACTTTGAAATGGGCTGATATGCTTTAATAACAAAAATTACAAATACTTAAATAAATGAAGATATTTACTTGTCCACTGTGTTTACACCCGGAATGTTTTTCAGTGCACCTGAGGAGCTTAGTTTCCAACATACTGATTATATCTATGCAGCAGATCGATCTCACAACATTCAAGTGACTTCTAATTATTGTGTCGAGATATCCTTCCTCAAAAGGTAATTTGCACTGGCGTCACAAATTTCCCACGATCCTCTCTGATTCGTTAGAGTCCACCATGAATTAAGTATAACAACACGGTGGTAATGGTCTGGACAACTTGTGAACGACAGTTTTTTTCAGCATTATTGATTTGAAGGATTTGATTTCAAAGTATATATGACACATTTGGAAGGATTAAGTGTGTTTGACACAAAAACACAAGGTATTCAGTATATTTCACACAAAATATTAACATGCAGATGCAGTCTTCGGAAATGCGGTTGTCAGAAATGCATTTCTGAAAACAAAGAAGCCGTATATTTAAATCGTTGGTTCATATATGACGGCTGTGATGCGTTCAAGTGCTCGGAAACATGTCATATGCCTGACCTCCGACGTGTTAACGAGCTGCGGTGCTCACACAGTAGCGACGTTATACTTTTCCGGCATTATTGATTTGAAGGATTGAATTTTAAACTCGTCACTGTGCACAGAGAGGTATTTAATTGTTAACACACCTTAATTAGCGGAATGGGATAAAGCAGCTTCGTCGCTGACAGCTTTGAGTGATGCGTTCAAGACGGTGGCTCACAAATCTGCACAGATCTCACATAAAACCTACAAGCTACAAATACACACGAGTATGTGAAGAACATTTTGTGAAGCGTAACTTTATTTTTATATATAAAAATTGAGCTACAAATAAATATAGGGTCACCGGATTTACATTCACAGACAGTACTCCGCGCTGTCTTTTCTGGGCATCTGCATCACCTGCAATGATTGATTAGTGAAATTGAACGGGATACATTGTGTAATGCATATAAAAAATAGAAATGCCCCATACCTGAATCTTGGGAAGGAACCAAGATGGAGGGATGGTTGAACCGCGCCTCGACAAGTGCCAGCTGTCTCCAGTGCGGCTCTAACCTCTCCTGCTTTATCCAGGCCATCTCTTCCTGCAGGGCAGTCTGTCATTCGAGTTGGTCCTCTATCCTCCGCCGCACCATCAGCTTCTCCCTCCCCAGGCGCACCAGCAGGTGCAGGTCGTTATTGCGTGCCGCCCTGTTAAGACTCCCTGCATGCAGACACCGGGCCCTGGGCACTGTTGTGGGGGTTCGTCCTCTCGTGGGGGCATTCATGTCCGTGCTCCGTTCCCAGATGGCTCCTCTTCATCCCCATTTTCTAAGAGACCCTCGTCTCCCTTAACATCGATGCCCCCACTAATGCCTTTAGAGACCGTCTTCCTGATGATGGAGAGGATTTTCTCCTCGTCGGGAGTGAGGGTCGTTCCACTTGGTGCTCCACTACCTGTGCCTATGGATTCTGTCCTCACCTGGGTACCCTTCTTTTTTGTTTGGCTCTGGAACTCCTGCCACTTCTTCCTCACAGCACCCCAGTCACGCGGGCCACATGGCTTGGAGGGAGACATCTTTTCTGCTATGGCCTTCCAAACACGGTTCTTCACCGTGATGTTCTTGTTGCCCCTTGTTCCCCCGAATAAAACATCACGGTGCTGCCAGACCTCGTCAACTCAGACGCCTATCTCCACCGCGGTAAATGACGGTGCTCGCTGCTTTCTTCCATTCTCACATGTGTGTGTCTATATCCACAGGGGTATATACTGTATGTGCTAATGGGCTTGATTACTAAATTGGATACACCTGTTGGCACACACACACACACACACACACACACACACACACACACCCTCACCCACAACCCCACACACACACGATACATGCGTGTCCTAATTGCACCTGTGTGGGGTGACCACGGGGCGCTGTTTGTGACTTATGCGCTGACAAAAAGGTGGGTGATCGATTTGTCTGGCATTGATTGATTCAGTTTCAACACCCAGCTCCCACTAAGAGCTTCTTAAGAAGCTTCGTTGGCTTAATCTTGAGGTTCCATCCTCTTCAACATAAGCCAATACGGGACAGTACGGCACTGGATGGGTCCAATGGAATGTGGACGCTGCTGTTTGGAGTAATAACGTTTTCCAAGCTGTGTCACAGAGAACGGAGGCTCATGACTTTACTCAGGTTTGTCTGAGCAGTGCCACAACAAATGTGTTTTGCATTTACTGCTGTGTAATGACATCACATACTTCAATCATTTTGCAGCCGTTCACAACCCCGCCTACATTTTACCCATCCTCTCTGCAGTGGAACCACGCAACAGATTGGGGTCTGGGTACGCTTTACCAGCCTCAGCCACAGACTCAGTCAGAGACTGTCGTACACTCTGCACTTTAACTGCCCTCAAATCACACTGCAAATAATGCAAGACGTTTACTGCTGTTTTTATGCACCACTGTTTTACTGTTTTTTACTGTTTTGTTTTGGGTTTTTTTTTACTGTTTTTACTATGCATTTTTCTATTTTCTATCTTCTATTTTGTGATTCTTATTCTATTTATTCTACTTTTTATAGTTAAAGCCTGCTGCTAATGACTCACTGTCACCAACAAAGTTTTGTTGCTTTATCACATTGACAATAAAGTTCCTTGATTCCTTACCATACTGTACTACGCAGAGGAAACAAGGCCATATAAATGCATACATGCTCCCAACATAGAGTGTCCGATCGCTGTTACATCAATGACACTCAATTATACATCAGGACTGGCACTGACTCTCCCAGGTCACAGAATTCTTCAGGATTTTAATTTAAATCCACTGTAATGGTGTGCAAAGCTCAGATCCTGAGTATTGGGTAAAATCACAATTATAGATGGATGGATGGACAGACAGACAGATTTAAGCGTGGAGATATGTTGGTTTGTTTTTCTGGACTACTTCCCAAATCTGAGACTTTCTTGATGCTCCTCTCACTGTAGATATATATGAACCAAACAGGTCTGTTTCTATCAGTTTGGTGTCCAGCTCTGTTAACATTTTCAGAAGTACTGTGACATATGAGAGCACCAGAGGTTGTTCTGAGAAGTTTTCAGTCTGATAGAGGTTAGAAGAGAAGCAGGGGGCAGAAGTAAAAGGAAGGTACTTTCTTTGTTGTTTGTCTTAGATGAATTTAAAGATGTGAGGAATTGTGAAGACGCACAATCCCCTGTGTAATCTGGAGCAGAGGGAGCCGGCATTTTATGTTGTTCTCAGAGTGTTTTAGAACTGATCTCCAGCCGTTTCGCTCCTTAGAAAAGAGCAAAGCGTTCAGACTGGACGTGACGCTATGAATTAGTAAGCAGGTTTGCGTTGTGCTTTGTGTGCCCGGATCCACATGAGCAAATCAAACACATCAACTCTTTTTTTTTTTTTTTTTGGGGGGGGGGGGGGGTTTAAAAAAG
>OMNM01030651.1:0-11469 GCA_900302745.1 Parablennius parvicornis
TCTGGAGGTTACTCTGGAGATCTAGTTAACTCAGGACAACAGTCTGGCTCTGGAGATATGTCAGGCTCTGGAGATCTGTCAGGGTCTGGAGATGCAGCTATCTCAGGAGACCAGTCTGGTTCTGGAGATCTGTCAGGGTCTGGAAATGCAGCTATCTCAAGGGACCAGTCTGGTTCTGGAGATCTGTCAGGGTCCGGAGATCCAGTAAACTCAGGAGACCAGTCAGGCTCTGGAGATCTAGCAGGTTCTGGAGATCTGTCAGGGTCTGGAGATGCAGCTACCTCAGGAGACCTGGCTGCTTCTGGAGATATGTCAGGCTCTGGAGACCCAGTAAATTCAGAAGACCAGTCAGGCTCCGGAGATCTTTTAGGCCCTGGAGCTCCAGTTAGCTCAGGAGATCAATTTGGTTCTGGGGAGGAAGCTATCTCTGGCTCTGGAGACCTTTCAGATTCTGGAGATCAAAGTACAACCCAAGAAAACTCCACTTCTCGAGTCTTCCTATATTCCGGGGACTCATCGGGCTCTGGAGCTTTGTCTGGCTCAGGAGGTCAGGTTACAGCCGAAGAGTATTCTACAACTGGAGTCATGTTTCACTCTGGGGACTTGTCTGGCTCTGGAACTCTCTCTGGCTCTGGAGACCAGGCTACATACGGAGAGTATTTCACAGCTGGTGGTGTGTTTCAGTCTGGAGACTCGTCTGGCTCTGGGGACTCTGGAAGTGCAAGTGCTGTGCAGGCTGGTGAAGAATCTGGCCTCGGGAGTGCAGAGACCTCTGGATCAGGTCTTAGTGGAGAGGGATCTGAAACCATTGTTTCCTTCTCTAGCATCGATAGCTCTCTTTTAGTGCAAAGCTCATCTTCAGCAGATCACCAAGAAGCTGGCGAGGGAAGCCCAGGAATCTTCATCTTCCCTGACACAGGTTCTGGAGGCCTCAGTAGTAGTGGGGATATGTCCTGGTCCGGCTCTGGGTCTGGTTTTAGCTCTGCAGGTAGTTCTGGGGAAGGTGAACAATTCTCTGGCATGCCATCCGGTTTCCTGATCAACCAAGACCTCTCTGGATTTAGTGGTTTCCCCCCTGAAAGTGAAAGTGGGCAGTCAGGAGAGCTTTTAGAAAATGGCCGTGTTCAAATCTTACTAATAGATGATCCAATAATTGAAGCCTCTAGCCCTGTTATCCACAAAGAGTATGAGCTCAGTGGAGACATTCTGATGTTCAGCGGCTCTGGAGATGTTTCTGGAGTTGGTGGTCTCAGTGGCGATCACAGTGGCTCAGCCTCCGGAAGCGACTTAGAGTTAAACTCGAACGTGATCTTTGTGGGGTCAGGGCACACTGAGCTTATGGGCTCATCCTTCGGAGAACAGGAGGCCTCAGGGTTGCTCATCTACAGCTCTGGACTTGGAAGTGGTGAACATTTGTCTGGATTTGGAAGCTTAAGTTTTGTTTCTGGGTCTGGATCAGGAATGTCTGGATCGATTTCTGGATTAGAGTCTACTAGTGGAAGTGGAGAAGAAAGTAGTGTCACATTCCTGAATGTAGATCCTGTGCCAAAAATAGCTGGAGATGAAACACCTTCTATGGAGCTTGGACAGGGTTCAGTGGAGTACAGTGGAGAGGGAAGCACCAGCGGCTTTTACTCTGGCAGCGGAGACTCATTCGCAACCAGCAATGTTTTTTCAGGAGCTCCATCTGGACGTCTTCTGGAAGGGACTTTATCTTCTCCAATCACTGAACAGGCATTGATAAAGACCACCACAGGAGAAGCAGATGATCTCCCAAAGCTAGAGACCACCATCAGACCAATGCAAACAACAGTACAAGAGGAGGCTTTATCAGAAATCAGCACTGGATCAGAAGAGACCACACAAGAGACCACAAGAACTTCAGAGACCAATGATGATATCAACGTGACTCTGGGCCAGACTCTTGTTCCTGTAGGATTGGCAGCTCCTCCTGTTGCACCTACATCAGCCCCTGAAACAACACCAGGCAATGTGAATGGTATGTAAACCTGTTCTTTGATGCATGCATTTACAGGTTCTGCCACCTTTATTACATTTTTGATAAATTTACAATAAAATATCATGTAAATTCTTCAAAGATAAAGATTTGTTTTTAGATAAACCTAAATGTTGTGATCAAAGTTGTGGTAACAATCAGTGAGAATGAATTAGTAGCCTTTTTTACAAGGAGGGAAAACAGGGAGAACATTCAAAAGCCACTATAAATGCTTTTTTTGTTGTTTGTTTGAAAGTTAAAAGAGTATGTGGGAAATGATGGAATAACTTTACTTGTTTCATAGGAACCTTGAACCCGTGTGAACCGAATCCCTGTGGTAATGTTTCTTGCCTAGTTGAGGATGGGGATGCAATCTGTGGTAAGTTCAGTGGGTAATATCATCTCTTCTCTTTTCTTGATTGCATCATAAATCCTTGACAGATTTTGCCTGTAGTATATTGATGTGCGTGTGTTGTGTGTGTTTGCACGTTTTACATTGTTTGTCTTCAATCAAAGTCTTCACAAGCTTGCTACCTCAATGTTTTTTTTTCTAGATAAACGTACACTTGATTATGTCTTCATGAAAAAAAAAAAAAAGAATTTAATTTAAGATGTCTTTTGTCCCCCTACTCTCCTGTCCTCAATGTGTTTGCAATACATTTCTGTGTTGTTTCGTGTTTATTTTCATTTCCTTTAGTTTCTGCCTGGCTATGGGTCTCTTTGTGTCGCGTAGCAGATTTCAACGTTAAGGGGTTTGCCAAATATACATCTCGCTGTGAAGATTCAGACTCCTGTCTTGAGCCTATGTGTTGTTTTTGGTTCTGCTGTGCCAGTACATCGCCTCCGCTCTGCTATGTGTGCATGCTGAATGTGAGGCAACATATGCACTACTCTGGCATCACATGAGTGCTTCTCTCATCCCTGCAGAAATACTGACTTTCTGTTGCAACTAACCGTGGTTTCAGACAAAGACATTAATAATGAAACATAAATCCTGGCTGTACGCCTTTATTGATTATTGATATATTGTCAACATGTCAACCGCAACTAAGATGCATTATTGTAAATTTCATAAAATATTTTAATCTTCTTTAAATCGCCAGGTTTATGGCATTCTGAGCCCATGAAATTGGGTGACTGGCTGCACTTCAGCTTAATTTATGTTGAAAATGTAACACTTTCAATGGAGACAATATCAATTGGCTAAAATGCTGTACCACACAGGTGGCTGCAGTAGTAGAGAGAGTAACAAGTTGTAGGATGTCAACAAACTATAGCTATATGTGTCAGGAGAGAGGCGAGAACACAGCTGCAGGTCCTATGCACTATGTATTGATTAATAAGCAATTTACCAATAAACCTTTCCACCGTCATCTTCCAGACATGGTAAGGAAACACCTGAGACTTTTACTGAGCTTTGACTCCTTTTACATGACTTATCAGTTAGGAAACAATCACAAAATTGTACACTTACTAGTACATTACATCTCTTTGAGTGTAATTTTGTTCTGTGTTGATCTGTGGCCACTCTTTATGTTACACCACAGAGACCAAAGTCAACTCTCTAGTCTTTATGTTGTGCTTTGGATAAGTTTCAATAGAAGAGCTGTGAACACTTGGATCAATTACTTTGTTGCAAATCAGTGAAAAGCAGCTCATTGTCACATTTTAGCCTTTCAATATTTTCTCCATGTTAACATAAGGCAACCAAAAACCTTGTAACATTTCCAATGTATGTTTACCTAAAGAGTAAGTGCTTTTTTTGTATGTCTAGATATTATACTGAAAAAAAATGTACCCATAACTGATCCACATTTCAATATCCAACGATGCATTAAAATTTACAGTGTGAAGCACATTAAGTCAAACTTGGAGCCCAAATTGTTGCAGCAGCGTCAATATTTTCTTACTAACTCTGTCTGGAGAAGTGATAGTCCTGCTATCACAGGTCCTTCACCCTCCCATCCTCACTTCCTTGCTGAAACAGTAGTGTGACCAGCTCCCCCAACTTTTTTGCAGAGGTAGATCCATGCTATTCCAACCCTTGTGCCAATGGAGCCACCTGTGTGGAGACTGCAGACTCTTTCAAATGCTTTTGCCTTCCCAGCTACGGAGGAGAACGCTGTGAGATCGGTATGAGATCAGCTTCTGCTAATGAATACTAACAACAGGCTATCAAAAACAACTGATCAGAGAGATGCAGAATGTCACCAGAAGATGGCATTGCAAACTCAGCATGGTTTACAGTCATGATGAGCTCTTGTGGATTAAAGATGGATGTCATCATATATGGCATGCATCTTTTCACCTGGTTTGCAAAAACCTGTTTTTCAATAATGGCAAACGGTGACTCTCTGAAGAGTCAGTTCACATAAATTTTGAAATCAGGTAGCGCTTTTTGTGATTCACATCTCAAAACGCTGAACAGAGTAACAAAAAAGTGCCAGTTTCACAGACATTTCAAGTTGAAAAAATAAATTGAGACCTTAAGTTGAGGCACAGTGGATGGGACCTGCAAGCTGTCTGCATTACTCAAATTAAATCAGCTTGTAGAATTTATTGTTTATTTCATTCTACTACTGCAATTTGAATATTAGCTCCTGTAAGATATTGAAGCTTTTTGTGATATTTACCATGAAACAATTAAAAAAAATTCCCAGTGTGAATTATGTTATTTCTAGTCAGACAATATGTCTTAAATTTGAGAGTGTGGCACCTCAATTCAGTTGTGGCAGAGAGGCTTTCTGTTTAAAAAAAAAAAAAATCTATAGTGCAAATTGAAAGGACTTGCATTAACAGTAAAAAAAAAAAAAAAAAGTACCAGCCAATTAGACTATTGTCATCATCATACTGTGAATTGTGAATGTGTTTTTTTTTCATGCTGGAAATGAATAGATTTGACCAATTTTTTTCTATTGTTTTTATTATTTTTCTTTGAAAACCTCAAGAAACATATAGAGTCAAGACAATTGGAACAAACAACAACAAACCAGCTGAGATAAATAAGAGACAGATCTTATAAGTAGAGATTAAAGTACAATGCATACAGTCCAATTCGACATCTTTCATGTTGCCATCAAGTTCAGAATTGATGAGCCCCTCATCCTCCAGTAAACAGAAGCTTACTGAAATAGTAACATAACTGATTCCCCGTCAGTTTTCACCTGCAATGAAAGTAACAAGCCCACTGAAACTGTAGAGATGATAACTTAAATACAAACTTTAACATGGCAACCAGCTACTAACTGTTAATAATCGACAAAAGTAAATAAGCTGAAGACTGCTTGAAAAATATCAAAGTTCTTGTTACCAGAAGTTTGACAGCTTGAAAACGACATTGATTCAGGTGTTTCTGCCGTGTAAATGGGCATCGTTTTCAGAACATTGCTGTGTGAACATGAATGTTTTCTGAAACAAAAACACAAAAAAAATATGCATTTTCACTTGAAACATTGTTGAGTAAATGGGACCTTAGATTTTCAGAAAAAAGGTGCAATATTTGGCCTGTCCCGATAAAAAACTCTGGAATACTGCCCATTATGAAAATGTGGAATCAGCTCTCAGACTCCATTTTTCTCATAATCTCCATAATAAAGATGAAGTTTCCAAACTGGTAATCTGTACATGTTATACACATTCATTGGAAACACAGCAGGCCGAAAATCAACTCCTTTAGGAGTCTTTTTATTCTTCACAAAGAAGTATAAAGAATAGAAGGAGATCAGCTTGACCTGCAGGTTCAAACAGCCCAAGGAGGCCAATTTGATATCTTCAAAGATAAGGGGTAAATAGCAGACACAGGCACACATGTGCAGGTGAGACTCCGCTGATACAGATCAGCAACTCAGATAATTAGATTTCCCCGCCCCCGCGGCCCTGATAATGATGCATGAGCAATATAGTAGAAACCTACAGCCTTTTCACTCGCCCCTTACATTGTGTTATTCTGAAGAGCGCTGCAAGTGAGAGGTTAAAAAGAATATCTTCAGGTCTGTATTATGAAGTCAGGACCTTCACATATTATATTCTTACCGTCTACTTATTGCTGTTGGAAGAAATAAAGCTGTAGGACACATTAATCCTCTGGTGTCCTTGGTTGCCACAAAGTGAAAAGTAACTAGTTTCAAAAAGAGAATCCATAGCACTTCTTACAATGTCTTGTGGAGGATTATTTCGTGGCTAATTTACAGAGATGAATTGCCATCCAATTTGTGACACATTCATGACCTTTGACGGAAAATAGCAGAAATATTGCAATTCCAGGGAAAACGCTAATTCCAGTCCTTTAAAACTGCTCATGTAATCTTGCACTATAAGATGATATATTAACTTATTGTCATGTGATTGATCTTTTGGGGTGATTTATTTTGGCAGATAGGAGATTTGGTTGTTTTTGTGATACAATTCCATGTTATCTCAATAAAATGACACTGTGTGTGTTTCAAGTTGATCAGAAAATAATTTAATATGGAAAAATTCCACACGTTATTGCGGAGTTTTGTGTTATTTTGATGTTATGGATGTGTTTCTCTGAAGGAACTGGATTTATTTGCCGCATATAGACAGTGTACTCGAAGTACAGTATATCAACTGTGCAGTAGAGGTTGTGTTTCTGTTTCTCTCTACCTCTCTTTCTTCTTTGTTTTGTCCTTGCTATATCTTTATGATCCGATTAGAGAGTACAAAGATATTTTTTTGACTTTCTGTTGTCCAAGTTGACCTTTAAAGATGTATATAACCTCCGTGTCCACATCGTTTTCTCTCTTGATTTGTGTTGCTTTCTGCACCTTTCTCTCTGTATCCTTCCTCCACGGATACCTTTATGGATCTTCAGGCAGTAATACTCCAATGAAATACCTTTTCATTTCAATAACAAATTGTGCTATTGCATGATCTATCAGCATCAGTTGAATCAACCATATAATATAGGTTCATGGGCCCCAGACAAGAAGAAGCAGCAAGTATTATTCTACCCACTTTTTCTTTCATACTTTGTTTACATTTCAGAGCCTGTACTGCTTTTTTTTGTGTGTTTTGTTTTACTTTGTTTCCTCAAGCAGTATTGGGCTCAACATTTTTCACAATTTCTACTTTTACTTGAGTATTTCAGCAAGTGGCTTCACTGAGTCAATATTGTATCTCTGCCACTTCTGCTTCCTTGTCACTGAATTCTGATTTTGAAATACCAATTGGTTGCATAACTCCTCATCTCTGTGGATGTTGACATTCAATGAAGTGAATAACCATTTAATCCTCCGCCTTACCTCATCTGATATTTGTTGACTCATTTTTTTTCTCACCTTCCACCCTGACCCCTTTCACCTCCCTACTGAAAAAAATGATCTCCACTTTAAAGCATCAGACTGTAAGAAAGTGCAGATACCTTGTTAACAATGGATTAATAAGGAATAATAATTCTCTCTATGAAACATTTTTATTTTTTTGAATGATTCCCACTTTCACTTTATACATTTTTACTTGTACCCTCTCTTAATACTCTGTTTTTTGTTGTTGTTGTTGTTTTAAAACTCAATAACACGTTTAAACCACTGAACTTTCTTTTGACCATCTCTGACTTTTAACAAAAGGGAATAACCTCCTTGGTCTTACCTGGTCTGATATTTGTTCTCCCCTTTCTTCTGCGCCTGCCTCTTCTCCTCTTTGAATCCTCCTCTTCTCTTCCTTGTTAATAAGATGTTCCCTCCCTCTGTCATGTAAGGTGAGATGCTGTTGAAAGCACAGATGTCAGTGAGTAGTTTTTAGATCATTTCATCGATGGCACACATCGTGCACTGTACTCAAGGCCAAGTATTGACATGTCTTAGAGCTTTAATGGATGCAATCTTACATTTGGATTATGTTATAGATGTTTATGTTAAGAGTACAAGAAGTAAGAAAAAAAAATTCAAGTGCATTTCTGTATTTTGGTTGAACTGACCTTTTAAACAAGGTAATCGAGGTGGAAGAGTAGAATGAATGAAGCCTTTGAATGTGACAGTGAATGGAAAAAAAAGGTCGACTGGGCTTGGCCCTCCTGGCTGTAATGGAGTGCTACGCATAATTTTCCATTATATACTGGGACACTAGACGTGTTTCACTGTCAGCAATGCACCACGACATGGATTGAGAAAAAACGGAGGATTCTCGTCATCAGAAGGAATATTTTCAAGATTAAACCAAGTTGTTCTCAACCTTTTCTTTTTGGAGACCCAACAGATGCAGACCTCTTTCCAATCAATTATTTAATAATACATTACAGTAAAACCTGGCAGTAGACAAAATCACTCATTATGGCACAAAAACAAGTCTTCGAAGTGAATGCCAGTAGGCATTTTCCCATTTGTGCACTAAATTGTGAAACGTTTATAATTTCTTTGATATGTGAAAGTCCCCAAAACTGTTCCCTGATTGGAAACAACCGAACTCTCTCACTTACACTTGGAAGCAATTAATTTTCTATTTTATCAAATTGAAAAGTTGTCCAGAAAGCTATTATTTCTCCTCAAAGGGCAATTTCACTTTTTTTTTTCTTTTTTTTAACTTAATTTTGTTGCGGCTGCAGAGTACGGGCAGTGTGAGGAGGGCTGGACTCGGTTTGAGGAGAACTGTTACATCCACTTCACTGACCGAGAGATGTGGCTGGGCGCCGAGAAGCGCTGCCGGGACCTGGACGCCCACCTGGTCAGCGTCAACACGCCAGAGGAACAGGAGTTTGTCAACTGTGAGTGATCTGTGTGTTTGTGCTGACAGAGTGAAAAACTGAAGATATATATATATAATGGATATATATAATGGAATGGCATCTTTCTCCTTCCATAGCAAAAGCACAGGACTATCAGTGGATTGGACTGAATGACAAGATGGTGGAAAATGACTTCCAGTGGACAGATGGCACCTCACTGGTGAGTGAAGACAATAGTTTGCTCCTGTTTAAGGACATTGTTTATTTATTCTTTTTTATGATAGTCAATATTACCACACATATTACATCATGAAAGCAGTGTTGTAAAGTGGGTATGCTGAAATTGCTGACACTGTCAGCCTGTCCTTGAATGTGTCTCACTTTCTGACATCAGACCAGATCAAAGATATCATCAAGATTGGTTCGCTTTCACTGTGAGCTGGCCAGAATCACACACAGTGCAGCCATTTTCAGAGAGATAAACTGGCAAATGACAACACAGAGGACAGAATATTTATATAGACTGTGAGTGGGACGCTGATGAGTCACAGCTGACAGCACTCAAGAATAATCAAGGTTGGGCACATGGAGGGTGAAGACACAAGACACTAATAATAACAACAATAGATGACACTTATGTAGCACTTTAAGGTACTCAAAGGCATCTTACATAATCATGAAATAAATAACAGAGCATAATAGAGGAGGAGGGAGAGGGGGAGGAGCTGTCAGGGGTTTATTAGAGTGTTGAACAAGAGAGCTTTGAGTGATTCCTTGAATCTGAAGGAGGGGGATTGACTTCCGGAGAAGGTGTCGTCCCCGCACGATCAGTGCTTCTAGCAACTAGGAGGAGAGAAAGTGTTGATAAAAACATGCCACACACATGGAATAGGAGCCTGACTTATGACATAGACAGACATAAAAGACATAACCAGATGACAAAAAAGACAGAAATATGGTGACAAAAAACACCCACAACGATAAATGTCAACTGTGAATACCGCCCGGATTATTAGAACACAGCAAAATAAAAGCACAAATATATGAAACAACAAAAACTAACACAACACTCATAATAACCTGTCATTGTGAATAAAAGCATAACTGTGAAGGAAAACTCCATTTGTCAGCTGATTTCTATATAATTTAAACATTTCTCACTTCAAATGAGCATTATAATGAAACTTCTGAAACTAAGTCAATACCCTATTGATTGTTGTTAAGACATGTCCTAAATGGACACCTCAATTGGCAATTAATACCATTCAACAAACTAAGACAAATTACAAGGTAGCTCAGTAAATACTTTCACAAAGACTAATGCAGAATCATGAATACTAGCACATCTGACGTCCTTTCTTTTCTTTCCTTTTTCAGCAATATGAGAACTGGAGGCCAAATCAGCCAGATAACTACTCCAACGCAGAAGAAGACTGTGTGGTGATGATCTGTCATGAGAATGGGCAGTGGAACGATGTACCCTGCAATTATCACCTGCCATTCACATGCAAAAAAGGCACAAGTAAGACTTCATCGAAAACTTTAAAGGCGCATGTTTCAATCTCTGGCTACTAGGGGTTAACAGACATAATAAAAGCAACAATCATTTTGAGGTTCAACGTCAAGTTTTACGCAACACTTTGAATTTCACTCATTCAGTCTAATTTCCAATGTGATTTGATCTAGGAGTTTTATAGATCAGCGGATTACATATTTATCTTCAATAGAAACGTTTTGATTAAAGTTTGATTATTATAAGTTTAATTAACTTTTTGACATCCAGGTAGTGCTGTTACTTGTTTCTTTTTATTCTTTTTCTTATTGTTTCTAGTGGAAAAGATAATATCAAAAGATTTATTTGTAAGTTAAGTAGCACTATTCAGAGAGGAATGCTGGTAAGGGAATAATCAAAGTGAATTGTGAAATAATCACAGGTTAGAATAATAAAGATGAGTAAAGAGTGTGCAATTAGAGTAGCATGTGAGAACACTTTGTTTTTCTAATATGTTCTCTCGTCTATTTTCCATCTACAGCATCTTGTGGTGCCCCACCAGTAGTGGAAAACTCTCGTATGTTTGGAAAAAAGAGGGTTGTGTATCCTGTCAACTCCATCGTCCGCTATCAGTGCAACCCAGGTTTTAGACAGCGCCATGTACCTGTGATCCGCTGCCAGTCGAACGGGGAATGGGAGAAACCCCAAGTGGAGTGTGTTGATGGTGAGTGAGTCTCCATACACAAACAGTTATCACGGTAGCTTGAAGAAATATCTCACAGACAAGCTATCATCAAATAATAACTCCTCTTTTGTTTTGTTTTCTCGTCACGACAGTGAAAGCCAGCAGAAGAATACAGTCAAATATCCACAAAACAACACTGTCCAAAACTGCCCAGAATCACTGAGAAGTAAAAAAGAAGGATCTGTTAAAGTTTTCCAAGAAGATAAAAAGCACAAAAACCTATTGTCTGTATTAGTTCATATGGTTTGAAGATTTAAGTTGCTGTAAGGTACACATAAATGGTGCTATGTTATGGCAATGTGATTTTTGCCCAATTGAATCCAGGCCTCTCCTAATATATTTTTAATATAATAGTATTTTTTATTTTATTTTAACTTTGTGTAATACAATTTTGTCTAGTGAAATCCGTGTTGGGAATCCTTTTAATAGATGGTGGAAAGTGCTGCGTTCGATCAGCCATAATATTACGACCACTGACTATCATGAAAATCGCGATATTTTAGATGGTGAATATACATTTTGCCCTGGAAGTTGATGAGATAGAAGCAAGACAA
>OMNM01030658.1:2982-26956 GCA_900302745.1 Parablennius parvicornis
GAGGTTAATTAAATAATTGCTTAAAAAGCGTTCAATTGATCCAAAATGCTGCATCGAGAGTTCTGACAAGAATTAGCATCAGTGATCACATCACTCCAATATTAGCTTCTCTTCATTGGCTCCCAGTTAAATCCAGAATAGAATTTAAAATCCTCCTTCTAACCTAAAAAGCTCTAAACAACCAGGCATTTTTTCACCTGTGTAATATTTCCAAAATTAGAAACATGCTGACGCAGAGTGATGTTGAAAAACTAATCCACACATTTGTTACCTCCAGACTAGATTATTGTAATTCTCTGTTATCAGGGTTTCCAAATAATTGCTTAAAACGTCTTCAATTGATCCAAAATGCTGCAGCAAGTTTTCTGACAAGAATTAGCATCAGAGATCACATCACTCCAATATTAGCTTCTCTTCATTGGCTCCCTGTTAAATCCACAATAGAATTTCGAACCTAGAACCTTCTAACCTATAAAGCTTTTAACAACCAGGCTCCATCATATCTTAAATAACTATTAGTCTCATATCTCCCCAGAAGAACACTTCATTCTCAGAGTGGTGGTTCACTTGAGGTTCCTCGGTTTTCTAAAAGTAGGATGGGAGGCAGGGCTTTCTGCATTCACGCTCCCCTGATGTGGAACCAGCTCCCAGTTTCAGTTCAGGAAGCTGACGTGCAGTCTTTACATTTCAGGCCAGACTCAAGACTTTTCTATTTACTAAAGCTTACAGTTAGGACTGTTTTATGACACTTTAATGCCCCTGCTCCTCTGCCTCTTTCTCTCTCTCTCTCTCTCTCTCTCTCTACCTCCCCCTACCCCGACCAGGGTCTCTATCCTAAACCTAATCCATCTGTTCAATCCTTTCATTTCTTCTATCCTCACCCCCTCCACCTCTCTCTCTACCTTTCTTTCTACCCCCCCACACCAATCAGGGTCTGTACCCCATACTCAACCTATCCCCTACCGGAACCAAGGTTTGCATCCCTCTTCCAATCTATGTCTATCTATCCTATCCTTTTGTCTCCTCCATCCTCTCATCCCAACCGGCCAGCAGAAAAGCCGCCACCTCTGAGTCTGGTTTCTGCAAAGGTTTGTTCCTGTTAAAATGGAGTTTTTCCTTTCCACCGTCGCAGTTGATTTGCTTGCTCATGTGCATTTGTTGGGTTTTCCTCAGTTAAAAGCACCTAGAAATGACTGTGTTGTATTTGATGCTTTATAAATAAAGTTGAACTGAAACTGAATTGAACTGGTTACCCTAAATTGCCCCGAGGTGTGACTGTGCGTGTGTATGGTTGTTTGTCTGTTAGTCCTGTGATGGACTGGTAACCTGTCCAGGGTTTATTCTGCATGGATGATTAGATGGATGAATAGATGGATGGCATGAAAGAAGCAGGATACGAACAACAGTTAAACTGACAAATGCATTGATACACAAAAAATGTGTGCAACGTAGAAAAATATAGTTCATAGGTTTTCAGCTTACACACGTTAGATATTGGCATGTAAAGAGCTACTTTGTGTGTTTTGCTCACCTGGAGCATGTATAGCGTGAACACCTGATCGTTTGGCTCACCTGGAGCAGACGGTCATGAATGACCACTGCTGACCGACGTGAGGTACTGACATGTGCGTGTTTCGCTCACCTGGAGCGTGTAAAGAGTGAAGATATGCTTGTTTTGCTCACCTGGAGCAGATGGTTGTGAATAATCTGCTTCAGCTCGGGAGCTTTCCCTGGAAGTACAGACATCTCAGCTCCGCTCAGTTTTCAGCCAGGCTACCAGAAACGACGCCCTTAGCTACTATAAACGGCTATATTATTTCTTGTATAAGCAATATTTAGAATCTAAACACATTTGCGCAGTAAAAATACAACTAAACTCCGAGTTTGACAGCTCAGCTAGCAGTTTAAACTGTGGCGCAAAAGCAAGCGGGAATATGTCCCTGCTAATGCCTGACGGAAAACAATTAAAACACAAGTATATTACCTTAAACTTGACTATCTCGTTTCCAATTCAAAAATGTCAAGACAGCCTTAGTTTTATGCATCATGTGTTTTTGTTGGTTTCCGCTTTTGTAAGCATAATAAGTTGTTTTTTCATCAGGAGACTAGTATGTGCTTCCATATAGTCACAATATGCGACTGTTCGTAGGAAGGACCCTTTTCTAGCCCGATTTGTAGTTTTGTTGCAGTTTGTAGTTTTTGGAGCATTTAAAACATAAATAAAATATTTTACAAGTAGGTTTTTTTCTTAACACATGTAATTTTAATGCTCAAGTTTATAGATATTATTTAAAACTTAAGAAGATACATTTTTCTCCATGTTTTATATTATAGCAGTACAAGCTTACCAAAGAATTCGCTATATTTTACTTAAAACTTAGAAAATCATTTACACAATAAAAACAAGCATCTTCATTTGTGCATTTGTTTTCCAGGGATGTTATTGGTTGCCTGAAGCAGACATGGTAAAAGGGTGCACATGGGCCACATGTGACTTCCAGAACCATTTGGTGTGGCCTTCATGTAATTTCTCAAAAGCAGTGAGTTATTGGGTTTGTGGACAGAAAGAACATATGAACCAGGCATCACTTGTAATTACTCCACCAGCCTTGAACATTTATAAATACATTTTATGTGTGAACCACATTACACCTGAGCTTCAATATGTGCAATGGCTGTGTGTCAAAGGATTCACTTGAAAATCTGGCTTCTGGTCTATAAAACTTTGAATGGTCTTGGGTCTGAATACATCTCAGATTTATTTGTAGAATATGAAACATCCAGACCCCTGAGGTGCTCAGGAAGAGGTTTACTAAGTGTTTCCGAGTCAGAAGAAAGACGGTGAAGCAGCTTTTAGTTCCAATGCCCCTCACCTGTGGAATAAACTTCCAGAATACCTGGAGACTACTGACACACTCAATTATTCTAAATTAGGATTTAAGATATTATCAAATCAGGCTTTTCAGCAAACAATAGATTTGTACTTCATTTACTTTCTTTTTTGTTCATTAATCTCCATTAAGATTATTAATTGCCTGTTTCTAATGTATTGAGTTTATTTCCTGTAAAGCACTGTGAACTGCCTTGTGTCTGACTGATGGTAGAGAAACAAGTTTTACCCAAATAGAATATTAAATTGTATCTGACCATGTATAATGTAGCAAAGTAGAGTGAACCAGTTTTGCCTTGTTTACTCAAACCTGAAGTCAATTTATATTGTCCTAAAACCAAATCTGTCCTAAAATATCCACGTCATCCATTTCTGGCTTCAAAAAAGGAGGGTGGAGGATCGGACTGGTTTCTGGAAGTGTTCCTTCCACACCAGCTCCCCTGAGAAGTGAAAATAAAATTAGCAGAGCAGTCGATGTGAGCGACGCCTCTTCTTGAAACCCCGACTCTGTTCCTGGAACCCGGCAGAGCGAGGCCTCCAGTCTGGATGCATCGATTCAGCTCACGGTCAGAATGAAGTCATGAGTGAACGGCACTGCAGCGAGGAGAGCTGTGGATGGATGCAACCTGCTGAAAAGCTGCTTCGTATCAAACTAAAGTAAACACAACAGGCTTCAATGTTTGTTTTTTTTTAAAAAAGGAACATTTTATTTGTCAAAAGAATTTCATGTTTTGTTTGTTTTCTTGCTGCAGCCGGACAGTGTACAAAACTTCAAGAGTGGAATGTTCTGGTCAAATGTCTGGGTTGGATGGGAGGAGAATCAAATATTTCATTTCTGTGTCAATACATCACCAAAGACACATTTGGTGTGCATTCGACTCAGACACGACAGAAGCAACACCACCTCCGTTACGTTGGGACTCAGCCGCTGATGTTTTTCCCAGGAAACCTCGGAGCTCACCGCTTTCCCTGCTTTAGCTCATTTCAAGGCACATTAAAGCTCTCGCAAACCGGGGAGACTGACGAGTTGTGGTTTGAACTCGGCGCTCCGGTGAGCTGTGGTCACACTGCAGGTTCACTACATCCAAACTGGACAAGTGTGAATGACCTGTGAGCACCAAATGAGAAGAAATCTGATGTGAAAAAATTAGTTTGTCCACTTAATCCGGTCTTTTTGGAAGTAAGAAGCATTAAAAGAACTAAGAAGTCACTGAGTTAAATAAGCTTGAATAAAGTGGATAGTTCAGGCATCAACACGTCACTCACATCAGTGAAGTGGAAAGCCTGAAGGACAATTCATCATCAGTTTTAGAGACTCTTAAAGTACGCAGACTGAAGATGAGTTAAAGGGACCAAAAAGGCATCAGAGGCTATTTATTCAAGCTAAACCTCTGGAGATGCTGTAAAAATGCCACTTCTACTGTGGACCATTAAAGGGAAAAGCACCATGAGAGTAAATGGCTCATCTGTGGAAGCAGACCAAGACGTATTTACTACATCTTCTAGTGGACAGAGTTGCATTATAGAAGCTGTTTGAGCATTCAGCCTTTAAAAATGTTTCAAAATCCCAGCGTGAACCCAGAATGCACCACGAGTGTGAGCACAGCCACCATCGCGCTGTCGGAGCTTCAGGTCGGTCCCTCCAAAACATTCCAAAACTAATTTGGTGACGCTGCGGTTCAAGTGACGGGAGGAAGGAATCTATTGCGAGGAGAATCATCAGAGTGTCCGTGAAGTCAGAGATTGAACAGAAAATACATTCCACATCGTGGGAGTACAAAGGTTTTCGTCACTGAACAGCTCGTACGGCTGAAGACACGTGGGCAGCTCTGCTTTGGTTTTTCCACAAAAAAAGAAAAAAGAAAAGGAACTGGAACTTTACACCAACGCACCCATCCAGTGGGTCGATACATGTCGAGTGGCCACAACCAAAATTTGAGAGTTAATACAAATCTCACACTAAAAAAAAACAAAACAAGGGAGGATTAAAGGTTAAACATTCACACAAAAATAAAAATCTGTCCGAAGTGGGGGATGCCCTGCGAAGACGTGAGTGGAAGAACAAGTGGGGGGCTGCATGCATCCTGTCAGCTTCAAACAAGAACTAAACACTCCACGTCGCATGGAGAGAAGCTGCAGAGCTGGATTCAGACAGCAGGATAAATGAAACCCTGAGAGGCGGAAACTCATGGAGGTGGTTCAGCCACAAATATCAATAACCAATAATCAACACAGCCAATTCACCACAATAAGCTGGAAAAATAAAGACAAACTTAATCAGCTTTTAGGTTCAATACAAGAGCTTTTAACTGGAAAAACAATTGACAGTGGTTAAGGAGTTTTTTTTCTGGTTAACTACTTTTAAATAAGCATGTGGAAATTCATTGCGTACTATTGCAGGAGCCTTTTCTTTAACCACCAGGTTGAAACAGGCTTCACAAACTGCTTTAATATGACAACTGACTCTTTCTTCTCTTTGGCTTTCTTCCTTATAGTCACCTGATGAAGGAGCTTTTTGCACTATTTGTAATAATTTACCCAGTAATGTGTCTCCTCTATTGCTCTCACCCCAACCAGCCAGCAGAAAAGCTGAAACCTCAGATTCTGGTTTCTGCAAAGGTTTCTTCCTGTTAAAAGGAAGTTTTTCCAAGTCCATCTGCTTGCTCATGTGGATTCGTTGGGTGTTAAAAGCACCTAGAGATGACTGTGTGGTATTTGGTACTATATAAATAAAGTTGAATTGAATTCCAATATTATATAGACACTGTGATATCAATTTCTCACACGTTCCTCACCACACTGTAATGTTTTATATTCGAATGTTAAAGTGTAAGATAATAATGTGAGAATAACAACAATTTATGAGAATGTCTAAATAATATTTGATGTTTAATGATAGATCGTGATGCAACTCTAAAGTAAAGTGACTTCCAAGATGTGAAGATAAAACAAATGTGTCATGTGATGTGACATAATAAAACATTACAGTGTGGTTAAAACTGGTAATGTGATCATCCATCCTCACACAGCGCACCCCTGATGGTGCATGTTGAAGAGGAAAGCTCAGCTGAAGAGTTTGGATTGACGTTGCCATGGTTACTGATCCAGAGGTGAGATTAACTGTTTGTGGGTTTCATGGTTGAATCCCTGGTTTGTCTGAAAGCTGCTCCTGGAGCCTCCCTCTGCTCCTGTGGGAGGATGATGACGAGGATGATGACGATGACGTCAACGCAAACAACACGTGTTGCCTTCACAAAGACCGAATGCAAAAACAAGCCTGTGAGGATTATTGGTTCTGTCCTGCGTGCTGCACCAGTCCAAGCCTCTGCTGGGAAACGGTACATTCAAGACCAGTGACGGGAAGGTAAAGGAAACAAAACCACCGTGCTGGCACCGAGATCCTGAGATGTTACGAGTTTTTTGTCTTTGTTAAGATCTTACATGAAAAATATATGCACACTCATTTGATCTAGCGCTCCCGCATCTTTTGACCTTAAGAAATAAATACCCTCAGTTATGCACGTTACCACCTAAACCTACTCAGAGAAGAGAAGTACCTACTCCCAGGTACCAGGTGCAAAATACGAGTCAGTCTTTCTCCCGCCAGGCGTCGGAGAGCTCTCACTGCGAGAACATCCAGCACAGTAGGCCGATGGCCAAGACGGCCCCGGCGCCGGCGCCCACGTTCAGCAGGATGGGCCTCCAGAACTGCCACTGCTCCCGCTTCCTCTCCGAGTCTGTCAGTCTCTGTCTCATCTGCAGCACCTTCTGCGCCGTGCTGGCGATCCTCTCCTCGCGGTGACGCTTCCGCACGCTGAAAACACAGTTTGACATCGGTGAGCCAAACAATCCCGGAATAATCCCAGAATACATCACGGTGAGAAACCCCAAACAACCACCAGCAACACCAGCGAGCAGAGTCGTGCCTGAAGGAGGACATTCGAACCAGAGGGCGAGCACAAATTCATAGCTTCTTTTCAAGAGAAACAGTTTGTTGCAAAATCTAGACCCTCCAGGTTCTCACAGGACAAAATCTTACATTTTGTGAGGGAAAAATTTGAATAAAGAATCAACATCTTGTGGGCAAAAAAAAATTTCGAAGTGTAACTGATTCTACAGGTAAAAACTGCAACCTGAAGTTCTACATTTTGGAGGTAGAGCCCCACCACAATCTACAATCTACAGAGAAACTAAAATAATTTACTTCTCATCTATGTAGGAGAAAAACAAATTATATGGTTTGACTTGTACTTAACCCTTTATTGTGTTCTATGTAGTTGATTGACATACTTTATTTCTACACTGTCAATTTTAACAAACTGGAATAAAAATCTGTTGGAATCTCTTGGATCTATTTACACACTGCCGTGCTGCACACACACTCCAGCTGGCTAATCACGGTTTCAGTCATATTAGAATTATGTGTCGCATGTAGCCGCGGTACTGTGGGAGTCTTGATACCCGTTAGCATGTAGCACAGACCGGAGTTATGTGATGCACCTGAATGCATCACTCAAGGCGACTTGCAGCTGCTGCCATGCTTGTGAGGAAAACACGCTTGACAACATCATGAACATGGTAGGTCAGGATCGTCAAAATCTCTGTTGAGGGCCAAATTCTTATTATTTATAAAGTTGATCCCCCCTCCCCTTCTTTAAGCATCGTCTGGTTACTTACGTCCCAGAGTTGTCGGCCATGCTGTGGTCTCCTTCTCCTGCTCCTCCTGCTCCTCCTCCTGGCTGTCCTGCCAGCAGCTCGTCTTCGGAGACGGTCTCCTGTGGCTCCAGGCAGGGGCCGTTGGGCCTGTTGTCGTTGAGGTGAGGTCTGGGTGGAGGAGGAGGAGGGAGGAAGTCCGGCTCAGAGTCTTCGTCGCTCGAAATCCTCTGCTACAAATAGGAGACATGAGACGCAGAGAATTCTTCAATAGTTTCACAGCTTGTGATGGAGAAGAAGACAAAACTGATCTCACACAGAACTACACCACTGACGTCTTACTCACACGGATCCTATTTTACATTTTTGTTGTGTTTTGGTCTGTTCACACGACAACCACTGAAAACGGCAGCTTTTGGTAAACGCTCCAACTCCGTGTCCACCTTGTTTGTGCTGTTGCATATAATCAAGTCCCCATCGATTTGTCGCCGTCCATTGTGGGATTGTGTGCTCTCTGCATCTGCTGGGAATTCTTTTGCCCATGTATGATGTCCACTCTCTGTGTCGCTCACTTCATTTGGCCATAATGCAGTGTCGCTCTAATCAAGTGTCTGATCTCTCTCTGATCCAGTCTGCTCAGAAACGTCAGCGGTCCGCCCACTCCTAAATGAATGTAGAGGAACCACTGAACGTTTCGTCCGGACTGTCATGACTCTCAGTCCATATCCTCTGGAGACTTGGTAGTTTTATAGTTGACAGTCAAACGTAACAAGAATCCAACTGGTCGTCTGTCCACTAGAATGTCTGTGTACTTCCATGGTTAATGTTTATAGTGTATTGATCTCTGTGCACGTGTGTGTGTGTGTGGTTTCATTACAAAAACAACCAACAGTGCCAACTCCTCGTCTAGCATGCTAACTACATGGTTTTAAATGTTTCACTCATTTAATAATAAAGGACATCGTTTTCAAAACGCTGCCGGGTAAATATCACTCTTTTCTGCCCTCTTTCCATTTTCTGAAGCGACTTTTAAAATGGTTTGAAATTCTGCCGTGTCGCTTGTGTTTTCGTCATACAGTCACCTCCACTGGTCAGAGATGAGACGTCCTGATATACAAGGAGCTTCTTATTATAAAGTAACATAATAAAATTGACATCTTTTACAAAATCTGACTGATCTGGAAAATGAATGTAAATTATCCTCCTGTCAAAGTAATCTAAATTGTTAAACGTCAATGCAGCACAAGCACTGCAAGTTGACAATAAACAGCAACTTTCCCTGCTGATGATCAAACCCCAACAACGAAAGTTGCATTGCCTTGTTTTATACATTTAGAAGTTGTTGATGAGTTCAAAGCTCCTAAAGATCCCACTGCAACAACCAAACGTGCAGTTGTTTCCATATTTTCATCCAATACTGAAAATACGAAGAAGCAGTGAAGCCACCAAACCTCCGTGCCAACTTTTTAGTCTCTTTCAACTTTGTTCTGGATGAAGGAGCCACAACACCAGTTTGAACTCTGTCCAAATCTCCTCAGTGTCTCCTGACACAGTCTGACGTGCTCATGAAAATATAGAACCTGTGAAAGTCCTGCAGCCGTCTGGTGGTTCATTTTGTCATCACATGAGAGGATTTCTCTTTTCCTGTAACTCCATCTGTGCTATGTGGAGACATCTGAAATATTCCAGCATGTGTGAGGACGTGCAGGTCTCGTAGAGACGTTGCAGCAGTGGCACGGTAGTGACAGATCTACCTGTGTTGCCGAGTTGCTGGTCGGGATGAGCCTGGCTCCCTCGATGACCGCCATGTAGGAGAAGCGGAGCTGGTCGGGGGTCTGGATCAGACCCATGCGGTACTCCCTCATGCTCAGCAGCACCTTCTGGATGTCCACCGAGGAAGGGTCCGTCCTCCTGTCCATCTGTGCAACACATGTTCAGACGATCAGCTGGAGTGAAGAAATTCAACATTTACACTGTGCTTTCAGTCATCGTCAGCACACGGGAGACTGAGCTTCAGCTTTGATGCTCCAGCTAAACTGAGTTTCCCAATTCATCACTCTGAATGTACAACAGAAAACTTGATGTCTGAATTGTGCAGCATTTAAGCAGCTGTACCTGAAACTGTACATTAACGGCCACTTCACTCCTCACACGACCTTCCTAATAGTTGTTCTTTCTCCAACCAAATCCATTTGCTCCCTGTCCTGTACTTTATCATTTCCAAGGGAAATTCAAGTTTCCAGCAGGCACATAAAACAACAAACAAAAGGACAAAGAAAAACCAGATTGACATCAGCACCAATAATTGTTCCACAAAACTCTTCTAAATTTATAATCTACTGAAATTCTGAATATATTTACAGTGTTTACGCAATTTGATGTAGTAAACGTAGTAGACTCAAGTTAAATACTACAAACGTACTCAAATCTATCTCCTCCTGAAATCCATAGAAATACTGTAAACACCAAACCTCGCTCAGGTGGATTTATGTCAAAGGCCTCGTTTCCATGACAACATTTTAAAGTTAAAAAACATTGTTTTTACTTCTTGGTTTTGGAAAAATTTTGCCTTTCCACAGCAACATTTTCAAGATGATATCCATTTTTATCAAACGGCAGAAACTCTGGCAGAGAAAATGCCGTGTTTGTAATTAAACCACACGCACGTGTGCAGAGAACACCACGTTATAAACATTAACCATGAGAGAACAGACATTCGTATGGACGGACGATGAAGACGATAATCGTCAACTATAAACTACCAAGTCCAGGAGACTATGGACTGGGAGTCATGACACTCTGAAGGAATGTTGGTGTTTTCCATCTCCTAAGAATGTGCAGAAGAATTATTTACGCTGGTCGTGAAGCACGTGTTCAGTAGGAGTGTTTCTCCGTTTCCACAGAGACAAAGTTATGTTTTCAAAAACGTATGTTTCAGGTAAACAATTTTCTGGTTTCAATTGAAAAAATTTGTTTGTTTTAAACTGGCCTAATATTCAAGGGAACACTGTTGCTTTACATTCTAATCCTTGATGGAGAAAATATCAAAAGGCTAGAGTAAAGTTTCCTGCATTTGTAAATCTTGAGCTAAATCTTGATCAAAGTTTATATTTATGTCATATTAATGACAACGAGTCTCAACAGGCTAATGTTTAAGAGGAATGGCAATGGGTAGAAAGAGAACATACAGGACGCGACTTGTTGGAGCTACAAAGAAGTTACTATCAATGTAATAAATCAAACTGAAAAAGCAGAACATGCCCTGTGATTGTGGTTGAACATTGGATAAAGACGATTCTGTTGGTTGAAAAGCATCAAGAAATATGGAGCTCCTACGGTCATTGTTATTACTTCCATCTCTCACTCTTAAACGTATCAAGTTCTGATGTGAGAACATTTCCATCATGACAAGAAAAAAGAGACACATCCCAGATAATCACTGCCTTCATTCCTGCATCGGAACTCTAACATGCCACAACTCATCTCAACACAACCATAACAGCAACTCCTCTTTCTCTCCTGCTATGTAATGTTTTAACTCTTTCCTCTCCACGTACTATGGATGAATCCCTCACCAGGACGAGGCAGGAGTCCACCAGGGCGAAGGTACCGGAGCGTCCGATCCCGGCGCTGCAGTGCACCACCGAGGGGCCGTGCTCGGGGCCCAGCGAGCCCGACTCCCGCACCTTGAAGAGGAAGCTGAGGAAGGAGGCGGGAGACTCTGGAACACCGAAGTCAGGCCACGTGGTGTAGTGAAAGTGGTAGATCTCTCTGGACTCGCCCGTCTGCAACAGACAAGATCAGTGTTGTTGACTCAAGCAGCTCTGGATGGAGTTGCTTGTCTGCACGGGTGTTCACATAGAATCGTCATACTAGTGTGATTGCATGCATCAAAAGTGTTGATTTCAGGCCAAGGGTGAATGTTGAGATATATATCATGATGTGGTCCAAAAACATTGAGATATTGAAAAAAAGACCGTATCACCCAGTGCTGCATCATATTATGCAAAATTCACTTCCTAATGGATTTCCAACAGTAATAATCTTCCCCATACCAAGAATGACGCCCCAGAAGTGAAGAAAGTCTGTCATCTCTCTCTCGGGCTTGTTTCAGTTTTTAAAAAGTGTGTTGCTTCCAGTGAGCCAACCAGAAATCAAACATGTCATCGGGGGTTTAGCCAATCCCAATCAAGGTAGGTTTCTCCCTTTGACTCCTCCCACAATTAGGCAGCTCTGCTCTGGCACATGGCACCACGAGAGGAAGTACTTCATCTTCTTCCCAAAATGGGACACGTGTGGGCGGAGCCAGTCCAGCTCACACGGACACAGCGGATTCTGAATGCAGCGCCTATGATTCAATATTCAAATGGAGGAAAAGCTGGATAATATGACTCCTTTTAAGAAACTCTAAACCGTGGCTATTGCTTGTCCTCTCTCGTCTATGGAGATGGCACTAAATGAATTATTACCTCATGTGATGCCGACCAGGCTGTTTCGAGGATCTACTAACAGTAACCTGTGCTAGATATGTGAAGATCGCAGCTGTTGGCGCCCGCCATTTTATTCCCGATTCATGTTCCACATTTGGGTGAGTGTCGCGCTGGGTCTTCCCCGGAAAATATGCATTCTGATTGGAAAGCGTCGCGGAATCCATCAGGGTTCCCTCAAACGATGTCGTCGGGAAACCCTTCGTCATCCGCCATTTTTAATTTTTCACAACCGCCAACATTCAGACCGTCACCGGAACGGATTAAAAACTCACTACGAAACTAAAAATGGAAATAAAATAAAAATGTATATGGATAAAACGTGACTAATACAATAAATATAAACTCAATAAATATTCAACCATTTAATCATCCATTACACCAGTGTTTATATATTCTTGAAATATCACTGATATTCTTTTAATTTGAACATATATGGATTATTTCTCAGCATTTCCAACTCTGGATATTGACTCTAATTATCTGATATTCATCTGTATTAGTTGTGATTAATACACATAATACTTCGTTGGTATTTTATTTTCATTTAAGATGCCTCCTAAAAACAAGCGACATCCTCCACCCAAAAAACCACGAATCATGAAGCAGCATTTTATACTAATTTTCATTAAAGTATTTTCTCTCCTCAGGGATACACCAACAGCGGCATATGAAGGCAACACTCCAGACTTACCCGTATGCGTATGGGTGTGGCAGCTCCAATCTTTATGTTATCATATATATTTAAGACCAAGAACAAACTTGAAATATATATTATTATTCCTTCAGATTGCACTAATTAGTGAACTTCTTTTTCCAATAACGTCCTTATTTGTAAGGCTATCTGAATGGTTTTGTTGTGGTTTGTTCTTAGTGTTTTTCCCTGCTCTTTCCACTGGTACAAGTTGCATTTGATTTAGTTGGCTTTTAAATTATTCTTCACATACCTACCTGTGCAGTATTGGATCCGATGCCCGATTCTGGTATTGGTAATGGTGCATCCCTAATCTGGGCCATTTCTACACTTCATGTACAGAAACGCTCCTGACCGAGATGTTTGTGTTGTGCTTGTTTCAGAAAAGTTGTGTTTTCTCCGTTTCCATGGAGACGGGAGTCCTCTGCATTCCCACTTTGCACCACAGACGCCATTCAAACAAAGTGTCTCTTTAAATTTAAACATCACAGAACTTGAAACGGTTCCACTCAGGCTCCGGCTTGGCTCACCTTTGTGTTCTGCAGCTCCAGCACTCGGATGGTGTAATGTGATTGGTCTTCCTCCGACAGCAGCCTCACAACAAAACCCGTGTCTGTGAAGGACATCTGCTCCTCCTCCGTGGTCGGCCAGTACTGCGCACACTTCTCCTGAACACCAGTTCACAATGAGTTAACTTCAAACTGACAAGACCCACATGACCCGTGTGTGTGTGTGTGTGTGCGTGTGTATATATGTGTGTGTGTGTGTCCACTATTTATTCAGAAGTGATTCTAGGAATTCATCTTACTCAACAAATACCACAACTAACGTGACAGGATGTGGCGTGCAGCAGAACACTTTGGATTATGTAACTGGCCCTTGGGGTCAATGCATTCACTAATAAGTTATGATTATTAACGTGGCAGCTCGTTTCCACAACTCATAAAGAGCCAATCAACCCATCCAAAACGTTGGCAGACAATTGAAGCCTGTGGGTTTTGTACAGATAAATCTGTGACTTCACCGCACACAAGGGTGTCGGCTCAGGTTGGTGCATGCAGAGTTATTTCAATCTTTTAAGATAACACAGTTACTTTACAGAACATTGCAGATTTCACTAAAGGAGAAACGGGACACCAAAAACTTGTGAAATCCTTTGTTTACACACATAGAGCTGATTTTTTTTTCCCCAACAAAAAATATGTTTATTTGACTATCAAGTAAGAATAATTCACATTAATGGATCTACACATTAAATAGGAGAAAATAAACAGGATTATTTCCCCCATCCCATGTTCCTAGTTTATCTTGATATTGATCCCACAAGTTCATGTTCTCTAAAACCAATTATTCTGGCTTGTGTTGAAGTGGATAATCCTTTTTTCATAAATAACGTCAAAAAAAATGTAACCCTCAAAATGCCAGTTTAGGTACCTGGAAGTTTGTAGATATAGACTTGTACATATTTACATTTAATATTACTTATTTTGTTTTTATCCCATCCCATTTGATATTCAATCTTTTCTATTTATTGTGTGAAGCAACACTGTAAAAGAATTCCCCTCTGGCACTAATAAAATATTTCTGATCTCTTCCATCTCATTTAAAAAAACAACTAACAATTAACTAACAAACGTTTTTACTGTATTCCAAAGAGTCATACAACTTTCCCATGGTAAGCAGATAAAACATTCTTATTTATTTCTACAGATTATTTGTAAATTATTATAATATTTCCTCTACAGTCGTATATTCAAAACCTGTTACAACCAGGAGACCCCAAATGAGTGTGTGTGTTTGTTCCTTCATATTCAGTGCTCAATTAACCGAACATGCAGCATTGACTATTTGTAATTTAGCACCAGCCTCCTGATCTTGCTGAAGATTATTGGGAGGAAAACTGTCATTTGTTTTTTTGTAATGAAATCACACACACGTTCACAGAGAACAACATAAACATTAACAGTGGAAGCACACAGACATTCGTATGGACACACGACCAAGTTAGATTTTCATTACGATGACTGTCAAAATAAAACCACCATTTTCCCGGGGAATAAGGACTGGGAATCCACCCATTTCCACAGAGTTTGAGAATTTTTTTGAAAAGCTATACCTTGGAAGCAAATTTTCAGAACGTTGCATTTTTTTGTGGCTCTGACTCCCGTTGCCATGTAAACGAACACTTAAAACACAAAGAAAAAAAAACAAACTCGAGTGTGATTCAGTGTGCAGAGGCCAGCAGGAGACATGAGGGGTGGAGAGCAGGTGTCGGGGTGTACTCACAGATCCTTTCTCAATCACTCTGTTGAGCATGATAACGGCTTTGGAGCACTGCTCCCAGATCATCAGCCAGAAGTGGCCGCAGGTGTTCCTCAGAGGCCCCTGAGTCCGTGGAGAAGGAATGAGAAGATACATGAAACAATATAAAAAGAAAAACACGCGTCGGTTTATTGATCGCCCAGTTGGCCTACCTGAGAGAGAATGTACGCTCTCTGGGCTTCGTGCACTGACACCAGGCTGGCGTTGATGTAGTCGTTTTCTGAGTTCTCCAGTTTGACCCGACTGTGGTCGTCTGAAAGCCAAAGCACACATCAGCGAGCGGCTCGCAGCTGCAGAGATTTCCTTCTCCACATCACCACGTGTCTCTGAAGGACCTCGGCACTCACATGGACTGACGTCCCTGTAGCGGTTCAGATTGCGGTTGACTGGAAGCTTCGCCACTTTGTATGGATACTCGCTGGCTTGGTTACGAATCTCCTGTTAAAAGAGAAAAACAGTTTTCAACCCGCAGAACACCAGATAACGGCAAGTGCTGCCAACTTAGATCCAGTTTACACGACAAAGTTTCAAGTGAAAACTATTTCTTACTTGTGGAACTAATCAAGTTTGTCTAATCCGGGGTCGGCAACCTTTCCCATCGAAAGAGCAGTTTTTGTCACCTTCCGCCAAATAAAATTTGCTAAAACACGTAAATAAAACACGTTTACCCATAAAAGATCACACTGCTTATAAAGTTATTCCTGTACTCTTTCTAAAATAAATTCATCATGTTTTATTGAGAATTAATGTTCCCGTTTTAACTTTTCCAGACATTTTTAGCAGCGTTGACCGTTTAAGGATATTTTAGCTGATTCAGCGAGTTTGGTCGTTTTAGCCATTTTAACTTTTGATGACGATTTTTCCAATCATGTCATTTATTAGGGACCTTGGGCCGTAAGCGGGCCAGGACCCTAGTGTTTTTGCTGTTTTTCATTATTCTTGGTTGTTCCAGCGCGCCAAAGACTCAAACCCAAATTTGACCCTCTTAACAGGCTCAAAAGCTCACCAAATTTGGCACGCTTATCAGGACAGGTGAGTAATTTCAGAAAATGTAAAAATTAACCCCTGGAGTGCCAAATGTGCTCTTTAGCGCCACCTAGAAACAAAAAAACACTAAAACAACCACCACAGCCTGAAGGAATGCCTCATTTGTTCGTCTCATCGACCTACAAATCACGCACCGATACCCCTGACCTAAATCCAACAGGAAGTCCACAAATGGCCTTTCAAAATAAGTTACGATTTTCACCCAAAAATGCCTGAAAACAAATGCTATCTTCTCTAAAGGCCTCCACACACTACAGGATTTTCCAGATCTTCACAGATCAAGAGACCAACACACTTGAGGATCACAAAAGACAGATCACACAAGATCTTCCTCTTCTGATCTGGTAGTGTGTGGTGTGAACTCCGGAGCTCCACCACACACTGACCAATCCTCCTGCGGAGTATCAGGCCCTGCACCATATACTTCTATATTCCAAATATTGAGTGGTCAAACGTGACTTCAGTGTAAAACACAGCATGTAGAAGTACACAAACATGTTGCCACAAATCAATGTCGGGCCGATGTTACGACTTGAGATTTTCTTTTATCAAGGTAGCTTCAGGATTAACTCTGGGATTTCTGTACTGCAAAGCAGATTCACTTCTTACTCTGATGTTTAACTTCGGAGCAGAGAATGACAGCGCCGTCTGACCAATCAGATCTCTTGGAAAATCATCTGCCTATTTTTTACAATATCCTGATTGGTGCGTGGATTGTCCCACCCACTTGGAGAACTCAGAGCTCAGCGGAGCGCAGACAGAGTGTTCAGAGTGAATTAATATTCCAAAACAAAATACATTCACACCGGGTAAATAGCCTCAAAACAATATGATGGAAAATCTAAAGTTAAATAAGAACAGTGAGGAATGATAAAGAGTAACTGAGTGATCACAGTGCCGTGCATGTCCGCTTTTATTGTCCAATTATTTAATATCATATAATCTCTTGAAGTCACTCATTAACAAGTCGGGAACTTTCTGGCTTTGGCTGCAGCAGCAGTGTTGCTTTCAGTCTGATTGGCTTTCATACCGGTTCACATGACGTCACGCACCCCACTTTTTTTTTGCTGACATCCAAAAATCGGGCCTGTGCTGCCGATGCTCGGGAGAAGGAGATCAGGACTGAATTGGGTCCGATTCTCCTGTAGTGTGTGTGCAGGCCTTAAGGGCTTCACCGGCTTCAAAACACAATGAAATGATAGAGGAGACCCTACTGCTCAAACCTGCCGTACACATTTTTAATTACTAGCGCGGTTTCTGTTTAACTAAACCTCAAAGTTGGGAAAGCCGAAGTCCACTGGGTGCCTCCTCGCAATAAAACCCATATTTCACCCCCTAATCACACTCAAATAAATCACCAAATTTGCCACGCTCATCAAGACGGGTGAATTATTTCAGAAAATGTAAAAAGTATCCCCCACATTGCCAAATGTGCTCTGTAGCGCCACCTACAAACACTAAAACGGCGACCATGCCCCGCAAGAATGTCGTAGGGAGATCGAAGCAAAACTCATTTGTTTGTCTAGTACCGGCTTCAAAACACAATGAAATGACAGAGGAGACTTTTCTGCTAGAAACTGCTGAAAAACATTTTTGAGTTACGGAGCGGTTTCCATTTTATTACACCTCAAAGTTGGGAACACCGAAGCCCTCTGTGTTTAAAAAAAAAAAAAAAAAAAAAACATAATTTCACCCCCTCAACACGTTTAAGCAATTACCAAATTTGCCACGCTCATCAGAACTGGTGAATTATTTCAGAAAATTTTTTAAATTAACCCCCACAGTGCCAAATGACTTATGAAAAGTTTTTGTTAAAACCTTGTAAATGTATATTTGATTAGTATTTAAATGGGCCAGAGACCACGATATGACCAGAAGTCTCTGATCTAGCATGTAGAACCCACCTGATCACAAGAACAACGATATCGGCCGTGTGGCAATATTTTACCGTCAACTCTGACAAAGACGTTGCAGCTGAGTGCAACACTTGTCATGCACAAGTTTCCCGTGTTAGCACAGAACCGATAAAGGTTAACACGACCAATCTCACCGCGCATTGGAAGCAGCATCACAACAAACAGCGTGAGGATTTTAACAAGACCACCGAGGCAAAGAAACAACGAACATAAAACGAAGAAGTACCTCTGTGAGTCTCCTACTGAACGGAAGAATGATTCTTTACATTACTGGAAAGTCAACCAAGCTGGACTCCCCACCATGGCAGCAGCAGCTAAGCTCCTCTGTGGGAGGGCGAGAGCTCTTTAGCGCAGCATCAATTATCATTGCGGAGTACAGAAGCAGGCTGACAGCAGAGCGTGCCCAAATGCTCATCTTCTTAAACAAATCTCCACATCATGCTCGGACTGCAGGAGGTGGAGGAATAGTAAGGGATGGGAGCAGTTTAGTTAACTGACTGATTATTATTTGTTTTCTGCTCTTGTTATTAGAGTGATATGTTTATTTTCTTGACACTCTATTCTTTTTAGTGAAGTCTAAGAGCAATGATCACAATGTTTTAAGCACAGTCAGTGAAACCGGAGCTGTGAACTCTGAACTTTGAGCAGTTGAACAGTGGAAAATATTGTAGTGTTGTTTTTGTCGCCACCGTCAGTTGTTGCCACAATATACTGACAGTTAAGAATAGCTGAAGGGAACTTGAATTGTTTGAACTTTAAAAGTATAATTTGTTTTTATTGGATTTATTTGGGTTATTTTTCAGGGTCTTCTGATTAATTATTTATTTTATTCAATTGTACAATACTATAGATATTATGTTGAAGGTTAAGATTTATGTAACCAATTGGTTGATAATTAAATGGCTCCATTTTTGTCATTCTGTTCCTGACTATTGTTCTCTGAGTAACATCACTTGATCAAGTTTTTCTAACATTCCACACGACAAAATATGTAAAAAAAAAAAAAAGTATGTGCGATTCGTGCTGATATCGTATTGGATCGGTATTGGCCTATACTCAAGGCTGCAATATCAGTATTGTATCGGAAGTGAAAAAGTTGGATCGGGATATTCCTAATTTTGAAAAAGCTTCAGGGACCAATCCAGAGGAGCTCTCGAGCCACAAGTTGTAGACCTCTGTAGACCTGATCTTCAATGGACAATGAGATTTTTCAGAAAGTTTCTCATTTGAAGCCATTGTAAAAAAGTTGCATTTCCAGTGGTTCCGAAAGCCGTTGTCATGTAAACAGACACTAGAATGCTATGAAACGTTTTGTGTTTCCACTTTAAAACGGGGCCCCAGTCAAACGCAGCACACTGACATTCTAAAAAGCTTGATTCCAGCAGAAAGTCTATTGTCACTCGTTCTGGCACAGAGCCACTTTGTTCAAGTGACATTTGTCAAACTGGTGTGTTCAAATAGTATTTATACCGCACTGCTATTGTGTGTGTGGGTGCGGTTGACATTTCTTGTAATGACAGTGAATCTCATGCTGCGTTAGCGATGATGGTACACCACCTATCCTGTCCATCACCTGTTCTCCCTGGCGGCCCGCACTCCCCAAAAATCATCCAGGGAGAAGAAGAAGAAGAAGAAAAAATGTAATTCAACTTAAAAAGCCTAAACAGCACACATACAGGAAGTTGTTTCGCGTAACACAGGGGTTTGGGGTCAGACTATCTCCTAAAGATATCAAATACAAAGTGAATAAAATCAAGATATTTTAAATGTTGGATAAAACAACAGGATAAAATATGATCAAATTCATTCATTAGATTGTTAACAAAATAAAAACTCTGCTGTGCAACATAATTTGAAAAAACCAGTAGGATGAATTCCACTGGAGCAGAATGACAGTTGGTTTTACAGCAGGACTACACTGATACCGACACCAGTGTCAGGGATCAGGTCCAATACTCAAGATGGACTTACACCTGACTATTACGTGACGAAGTCCATCAGCAACATCGGTCGCACGCAGATAAGAGAGGACGAGCAATGTCTGAGGTTTGGAGATTCTTTAATATTAATGAGAAAGACAAAAAAATATCAAAAGGCGGTGTAAGATACTCCGTACACCAGCAGCAATGTAATCAGCAGAGACATTTGGACCGGGCTTTCTGGCATTTGACAAGTACTGTGATTGGTACTCAGTATCAGCCAGTAGCTAAAGGTTCGTACTCGTCCTTTAAAAAAGTGGTATCTTAAGTGATCAATTGTTTTAGACTTTTTTTTTTCTTTTTTTTTTTAAGGCAGAGGCTTTTCCAAAGTGTGAGAACACAGAATGATCAATCACCATGGATCTTTTTTTTTTTTTTACGTGGAAGAGAAAAGGACTGGAAACTTCTAGTTTTATGTGTCTGTTGGTGTGAGAAAAGGTCCTCATGACACCAATATTTAAAATTCTCATGTCATGCCTCCTCTCTGTGGTTACAAAGAGAGAAAACCTCTTTCTAACATCACTGCTTCATTCCTAGACTTTTCTCAACCTGCAGCACCTTCTGGATGTGATCTCCTTCAACAACCAGCGAACAGCCTTCATCTTTCCCTCCATTTAAGGGTTTGTCACGTCTTTGCTTACATGCTTATGGTTTTAAGTGATTTATTGTTAACCATGTTTATTTGTTATTTGACCGCACAAGTTGAAATGATTGCACAAGAATAAATCGTCATAAGCGTGCGGCCGTGCGAGATCCATTCATGAAAGACGAGCAAAGCATGAACACTAGGGGTGTCCCAATTCGATATTGATATCAGATATAGGTCCGATAGCAGCCAAAAAAGGCGGATCGGATTTCTCTGATTCGCTTGTCTCCGTCATCTTTGATGACAACTTTTGTTTACAACACGGTGGTAACTGTTGAGAAAGTTGCAAAATTAGATTTATGTGCGCAGCTGTTCTAACAATTCTGCTCGCAAAAATGTAGTAGTCTCGGGACTACTGGCAGGCGACTGTGCACAGCGGCACCAAGCAGGACCCCACCGACCACCAGAGAGCCGCCCGCAAGTCCACAGCCGCTCCACAGACCAGACGGCGACGACCCACACCTGCAGCCTCTGTGGCAAAGACTGTCACTCTGGCATCGGACTTCACAGCGTCCAGACCTAATTCAACCAGGAGCAGCCCGTCATCTCATGGGACGGAAGGAGGCTACAAACGGACTGTTAAACAGCGTGAAGGGCCAAAAATGGAAGAATTAACTTGCAGACGTCAAAGACAGTGGCTCCCCAATCTGCACAGATCTGACATAAAACCTACAAGTTACAAATACACAAAAGTGTGTGAAGAGCATTTTGTGAAGGGTAAGTTTATTTTTTATATATAAAACTTGAGCTACAAATAAATACACGGTCGCCGGGGTTACTTTCAGACAGTATTTTGAGGTACAGACATTCTCATGTCACATTTACTGACACTGGCCAATCTAATTAGTGAGTCTCTTTAACTAGAATATTCCTCACCCATACAGACACCAAAAAGTTGCACGAGAAAAGGCTTTTTTACGCCTTCATCTGTCTTCCCGTTATAAAACTTGTAGTCAGTATTAAGTAGTTCACGACGTCCGTGTAATTTACACTCGGCTACATGCATACATCGTCCTCAATTTTTAACAAATTGCTGTCAGGGTCAACCCCACCACATTCCTCCATCTTACTGCGATGTATAGCTTTATCTAAAATACTTAGTTCATGAATTAACATATGAATCTGCCACTGAAGACACTTGTTATGCAGTTGTATACATCAAAGATGGCGGACACAAGCAAATTGGAGAGGATCATGGGATATGTGACGTCACGTGCAAAGCATCTACTTGGATTTAGCGCCACTATTGTGCTGATCAGTGCGACATATTTATTCCACGTTTCTATTGCTTAGTTAAATGACGTAGGACGCAGCAGCAGTCACACCGTGATGATCGGCCCAAATGTCTGACAGTGGTACAATTTTAAGAACTGCCTCGTTTGAACGGGTCTCACAGCACACGAAGAACCTCTGATTTAGTGGTGACCAAAGATATGACCATGATTCTACCACAATTGTTGTCTTTTGTCTGGGATGGCTGAAAATCACTACAGTGAAAGTGCCTTTACAGAATATATAAATATATTTCATCCAAAAATGTAGAAAGTTATTTATGTTGTTTATCTGATGTCTCCACACACTGTATGTGTTGGAAGATGAATTAACCACGACAGTTAGAGAATTCGTTCTCAGATTATTAAAAATCAGGGTGACATATATGTAAACCAGACTTGACACCCTTGCTGTGAATCGATGAACGTGTGTAGCAGTGGAAAAGTGAAATCCATTACATTTGCTCCAGGTTTTACGGAAATCAAATGCTTTCTTCCCTCCTCATAAGCAACGCATCATTCTATAATTAAACTACTTATGTAACTGCTAAATCATTGATGCTGTTTACAGTGCAACGCAGGTGTTTGGGCTCAGATCATCCCTTTATTTATCTCTTTACCACAGGTAACACAACCTGCAGCTACATGCGATCCTGAGGCTACCCTGCAGGGTCACGGCCCCACTTAAGCAGACATTTAACTGAATGCGAGTGTATGCGTGAGAGAGAAAGCGAGACAGCTGGTGGTAAAACACTTTTCTCTGGAAGCCCCGATGAGTTCTCAGAAACTGCAGCTGACGTCTGTAAGCGTCAGCCGGCGTTCGCTCCACGCCGCGGCACGTTTCCCGGCTGCGGAAGTCAACTGACTGCTAGCTCCAATAATGCTACTTTACATCGACTCCTCAACGCTAAATGTAACATACAGAAAGCACTACAACGCGTACAACTCAACAGCCGTCAAGGAGTGTTTCGTTGACGCTGAAGGCCGCTAAAAAAAAAAAGTCAAAAGTGATGTACGGGATGGCTAACAAATTAGCTTAGCTAAGTTCGATCGCAACCTATCGTCATAGAAACACACGAGGCCCGGAGCCCGGTGTTTCGGGTTAACTGGTTTCCCTGTTACGTGGTGACAGACTTCTTTTAGCGTCCGTCGTTGCTGCGACTGGTAAAATCAGATGTTGAAAAAAGACCCCCAAAAAGGTCCAACAGTTCAAAACTGTATTGTAGAAGCGTTTAAACAGAGTAAGCAAGGAAAGCTTAGGATTTAAGTCGGTAATATTAATGTCTGAGTTAACGAGCAGGAACAACGAACGCCAAAGGTCAGTCATCAGTTAACTGGGGGGCCAGTTAATCCAAAACGGGGGGGGAGGCCCGGGGTTCGAGGCCGGAGGCCCGGAGTCTAGGATCTCTGTCCCCTAGTCCGGACTTTAAAGGTCCCGGGTCGGGGCTGACGAGGCCCTCGTTCTGGGCTTACGAGGCCCGAGTTCCAGGGTCTGGACTTACATTATAGAGGTTCTGCCATCCCGCGGACGAATCGATATCCTCATATTCCCGCTCCATGTTGTCCGTAAAAAGAACCACTCTGCCGCGTAACGTCGGGCCGTCCACCAAGTCACTCCGGTCTGTCAGCCATCTGAACCACTGTGTGTGTGTGAGAGAGAGAGAGAGCGTGTCTGTGTTTGTGTGTGTGTGTGTGTGTCAGATCCCTGCGGGGACACGGTCTGCCGCTCCGCACTACACAGACTGCATACTACAGACACGCTGCGGTTGCCAGTTCTGTATTCAGCATAACGCTTCTTAATTGATTGTGTTGTCAAGCAAACCTGGCAACATTCGGGGAAACGAGTAGGATTCTAATGTTTTTTCAGTTGAAATAAACATTATCAAAAATTACGTGTAATATGATATTGTGACATAATTCCATTAAAGTATTTTTAGTTTTTTTTCAATAAAGTGAAATAAGTCATATCAAGATATTTCTTAATGTAGAATAAAATAGGTTTTTATTTCAAGAGGAAAATTCTTCACAGCTTTACTCCACACAGAATAGAGTAGGACTACAAAATTCCA
>OMNM01030659.1:0-17580 GCA_900302745.1 Parablennius parvicornis
GTGTCTGTGTGTGTGTGTGTGTGTGTGTGTGTGTCTGTGTGTGTGAGAGAGAGACCTGTCTTCCTGTCACGCAACTGCTGTGTGTGTAAAAGACATAGAGAGAGAGTTAGATAGAGAGAGAGAGACAGAGACAGAGAGAGAGACAAAGAGAGAGAGAGAGAGAGAGAGAGAAAGAGAGAGAGAGAGAGAGAGAGAGACAGAGAGAGAGAGACAGAAAGACAAAGAGAGAGAGAGAGAGACAGAGAGAGAGAGAGAGAGAGAGAGAGAGAGAGAGAGAGAGAGAGAGAGAGAGAGAGAGAGAGAGAGAGAGAGAGAGAGAGAGAGAGAGAGAGAGAGAACCACACGCATTCACACTGAGTAGCAGCAGATTTTGGGTCAGAAAATATCCTCACACGTATGTTTCTGGACTGTGGGAGGAAGTCATATCGCAGATGTAAATAAATACTTCAAAGCTAAGCCGCCACACCAGGAGTTTCTAGAGTACCCTCATCTATGTATTAAATAATGAGGGAAATACCCAGACACTTATTGACTTATTTACTCTTCTACAATGAAACCCCCTTTATTTTTTTCTTATGCATGCACATAACCGCTGTATATGCATTAATATCAACATCCATTCTTTCCTGCAGACTCGTTCCCTCCTCAAACATAAAAAAACAAGTATAACCCTAAGAATGACCTTACATCTGCTAAATGTAGTTACCTCTTAACCTCATGTTAGTTTAAATATACCTTTCTCACAAATTTGACAAATTTTCCTGAGGGAGATCTCTATTTCTATTTCAAACCCATAATGTGACCTACTTAGACCTGCTTAAACCCACCAACCTTTACCAAACCTTAATATGAGGGTATACTGAACTCTAAAACCATAAAATAGTGCTATCCAATCCAGATGGTGCATTTGAATGAGGGCTTTTCAAGACTATATATATATATATAAACTAAAACCTTAAAGCACTACAGAATAAAAGAAAAAGTCCACCCAAACTAGCTCTGTTGAGCTCCTGCGTGTTATAACCTGCAGGGCAGTGGACCCCAAGGCCAGAAAACCCTTAAATACCTGCCATTACATGTACAGCTGAGGAAAATCATGCTACAAGTTTGTATTTTTTAAAGACACCACATGAAACAAGGCTTCATTAGTGACATATTCAGATTGTGAAACATCTGAACCTGTATTATCGCCGAATAAAAGAAACACATTGACATTTCTGCTTATTTTCTAAAATGCAAATTAATAAAGAAACTAAAAAAGACATAAAAGAAAATACCAATAATTCTAAACCATGTATTATTTACACTTCCGACAATAAAGTTGTGGCTTTACTCTGTTATTGAGCTGTCTGGAGTCAGATTGCTGAGATCTAACACGCTCTTGAAAGCACTCAGTGGAGAAGCTTGCGGACGGCCTTCCACCTCCCAAGGTTCAATATATGGACACGTGGTGCCGATGAAAGGGGCTTCGTGGTGGCGGTTGTACTGCTTCGCACCCTCAGATCAGTCCTTGTAACACTGAACTAGAGGAAAACTGTGATGCGAGTAAAACCATCAGTTTACAAAGTAAATCTTCACCTGTGTGCTAATTTACTCACTTAAATTCACACATCTGTCAGTTTATCCAGGTGACAGCAAATGAAATGCAGTGTCTAAAGTTACGATTAAAGCCTCAAAAGTTTTCATAATTGAGATGTGCAGGAAAAATATTTGCTGTTTGGGAGGGAAGTAGATTTCGTCTACCAAATGTAGTCTTTTTATGCGATCTTTAAAACTATGAATGCATTTCAACAACACAAGAGGTTGTTCAAAGTGGGCTTGACAGTGCAGATATAATATGCATGTGACTACACGCCCCCTAACCGCGGTGGAACTAATTAGGTCCCTTCTGAAACAGAGTCACTATAGCACAGCGGTAAATTTGTGTCATTACTGGCATCCAGTGGGGATTTGTTGTTAGGTGTATTCGTCCTGCAGGCCTCTTCCCGGGTCGCCATGTGAGCAAGCTGGTAGCAGTCTCATGATCCAGGAGTCAGACCTGCTCGTCTTCATCAAAAGCAAAGTGTGCAGTAACCTTAGCTGACTGCGCCTCCCTGAATCCACTTCAGTGTGTCAGCATGCACCCAGTCATTACGGCTCGATGAGTGAAGGCAGTTTAATGGGGCTTGTGTTCACACCTCATTACTACTGTACAGAAGGATATTATGGGAACCATGCATGAGCAGATAGGAAACACAGCAGAGAGCGGTATCTGTGTATCGGCAGCCATAAAATCTGATCAACCGGACAGCAACTTATCTCCCACATAAAAATCCTCCCACTGCTCCTCCACATAACGAGAAAAAAGACATGTGGGAAAATGGCAGGGAAGTTCTCACTCCTCCTTACGTGACATTAATGGCTGACACAGTTTGCTGTTGAAGCCGGCACCATAGCAAGCACTGCCATGGTTACCTGAGTGGAAACCGAGCCACCGGGGACTGTAGATCCTCCCACCCCTTGTCATCCCCGAGGCATCGTCAGCATGTTTATTGAGCCAGACAAATACAAATTTATGTATTTCACTAGATTAAAACCTAAATCTTACATTCAGAACAATGCATGAATGGAACGACCCTTCCTATAGGATTCGAACAGCTTATATGATGACGCCACTGCAGTCCACTCCGCATGTTAACACGCACCTGACACTCTCCTGCTGGCTGCCAGGATTCTGCGGCCCATCTGGGACCGATGTTGCGAGGAGGGAGGTGGAGGAAGGCAGGGCCACAGAGGGTTCGCTTGTTGAATTCATCCCCAACAGCGAGCTTAGCATCATCATCTGGGAGGAAAAGACGCAGGTAGTACGATGAGAGTGAAGAGAGCGATCTGTGAGAAATGAGCTGGACGGTCTCCACCTGGGCGGCTGCGGCCTTGCTGGCTCTCTGTGGGGGACAGATCGCTGTACATGAAGGTAGGTTTCTCACCCTCGTGATGACGCCGATCACTAGATTTTACACTTACTGTCGCGTATGATAGACACCCGCAGATTCTGGTTTAAAACGAGGTGCATCTGGTGCTATTATGTAACCAAAGAGATATCTTTCATTTTTAGGAAACTGGCTTTCTTCCACCGGCTACCACGTCTGTACTCGCAATGAAACCAGGAATGTGAGTTTTCTGGTGGTGCAGAAGGTCCCCGATACCGTGACGAAGCCCTGCGAAGGCTGGCTGTTCTGGAAGACCTGTACGGTCACAGTGACCCGGATGGTCTCTCGGACGCAGTACCGGATTGAGTGGCAGCCGGTTCCCAGCTGCTGCGACGGCTACGAGCAAGCCGGTCGTTACTGCGTCCTGCGTGAGTCGGACGGACATCACTTCATCCTCGTCTGGGCCAGAAAATGACAGAGGAGAGTGTATTTGATTGAAAGGCCTTTGTGTTTGCTGAGTGTGATAACAGAGTGTAGATGGCCGGTCCGTCGGCGGCGTGACCTTCGGAGAAGCAGAAAGTGCACTGCCACAAATATCTCCCGGCTAATATGTGGTTTGTAACATGTTATTTCCTTTGAATGAAGCTGTAAACAGGAGCGGCGAGTTCACTGCCAACCCGGGATTCTGTCCAACTGCGGGTGGATTGGATATCGGATCTGAAGACTGCGAGTTGGACATAGACTGTCCGGGATGGCAAAAGTGCTGTCAGCTGAATGGACGCTCTCTCTGCACTGATCCTGCAAGTTAGTACACGTCATGAATACAACATTCAGAAACTGTGCAGGCAGCGAAGAGATGTTGTTTATCATTTCAGGATACCTCGTATTGCTGTTGTGTGTAACCCAGGCACACTATTTGACCATTTTTTGATTTAGATATCCCAGAAAACAAAAGTATCACCAGCTCTAATATTTCTTTACAGAGCTGAAAATATGTTGGTAATTGAATTCTACTGGTTTGTTTGCATTTGGTGGCGGGGCTTAGCTAAAGGTCAATAGGTGTGACTTCAATAAGTGTAACAATGAAATCTTATAAACCTTTTAGTTCAAGATGAATCAACACCTTATTTGATGACAAAAGACAATAGAGGTTAAATAAACTAAATTTCATTTTGATTTATTAAATAAATCAGGGGTGTCAAACACATTCAGGGGCCACATATTATACAGACCAATGTCTTGAGTGGACCAGATCAGTAAAACAGTGCCAGAATAACCTTTAAATTTAAGTTAAGATTAATGCTGGTTTGCTAGCTTCCATGGCAGCATCACCGGGATCAAAGCTCCGGTCTCAGTGTTTTGTCTGATACTCTTGAGAAATTTATAAATGAATCAGTTTTCTTTGAAATGTTCAGCCTCTTGCGGGCTGGTTTTGGTCCATGGCCTTATGTTTGACTCTGAACTGAAGAGAACAATCCTCCCAATATATTCAGTTGTATCAAAATACAAATAAAATGTACTTTAACAAGTATTTTCAATATATTTTCTTGATTAATTTTAATTATATCCTTAGTACAATCCCCAAATTATACCTAAAAATATAGGTATAATGTGAAAGTGCATTAAAAGCAAGACCCACCATCTTTTCACAATAATACACACGTTTAAAACTACTGGAGGAGGCACTAAGAAGGAAAATGTCTGAGATGTGTCTCTTCTGCAGAGCAGTGCAGAACACTCTCGTCTCCTCTGTGGCTTCTTAGTGCTGCAGACTCATTAAACTGTTTGAAAAAAAAGGAATTTATAGATCCTGAACCACAAAATAGTATTTTTATTCGTATTATAATTCAATTTTGTTAAAATATTAGTTGATTTTTGAGTCATACAAGAATGTATGTGTTCAGGGTTTTTTAATATGATTCTGCCAAAGGCCCTGTTGTTTCAAATTGCCTGTTCAATTAGCTAAAAGTGGTTCAAATGGTCTTTTCACATAAACAGGTTAAAATAGAATGTGTTTGAAACTTTCTCTCTGCTCAGCTGAAGTAATATAAATTGAAAATCCTTTATTTCATTTTCATTAGAACATAGATGTTTTGTTCAGTCAAGGAAGTCAACACATACTGTAGATCCAACCAGTCATACATAAGAAAACATGCTCTTTAATTGCGGTTCTGATTAACTGGCACTTATAACTTTATTGTTAGGTTCTTCCAACTATCCTGAGAATGGAGGAAACCGCCTGAATGCAACAGTGACAGTGAAGACAGATTACCAGCAACTGATGTCGGAGAGTAACGGACTTCTTCATCACTTAAGACTGCTTCAGTCGATGGTAACAAACACAACTGCGTAATCACTGCCTCTGATTACCGACCAGGAGCCTGGCCTGCAACCTGCGGCTCTACAGCCAGACGAGGTTCCATCTATGGCTCTTTTGTAGTGGCTCCCTGAAGCTTTCACTGAATTATACACAAATAAATGGATTTTTATTTTATCCACACACCAGAGTCATTTTCAAAATGACTTTTGTCTCTTGGAGTAAAAAAAAAAGGCTTTAAGAAAAGTGCACATTAACTGTTAAAATGCCAAAAAATAACTGGAATTTCTAAAGGGGGAATAAAAAAGCTTAGAAATGAAAAAAAAGTAAAAATGCTTAGAAAAGAGATAAAATAGTTAAAATGGCTAAATTGTCCTACCTTCCTGTATCCAAAAGACTCGACAACTCCTCCCTATAAATAGTGTTTTGCTATGTTTTAGTTAATTTCATCCTTTCTGTGCTTAGATTTGTCACCGTAAAGCCTTGTACATATTGATATTTAAGATTACTTATTTGATTTTTATCCAGTGATAGTTCATATTCAACCATCCTTCTATTTATTCTGAGTGGACCAATGCTTAAAGGAGTATTTCTATTCTATTCTATTCTATTCTATTCTATTCTATTCTATTCTATTCTATTCTATTCTATTCTATTCTATTCTATTCTATTCTATTACTAAATGCATTTTAAATGTGGGTAAATTAGCTCCAGGTAAATTTGATTTAGTGGAAAAATCACAAAAATGCCCCCTTTGGTCATAATATTTGCAGACCCCTGATCTGTACACTATAAAAAGAGATTTAAATGTACACATCTATGTTTGTGTCTTTGTAAATTAAAGGTGAGTGGAGCTCTGCAGTCAAAGGTCAGAGTCTACTACCTCCACTCGTGGCCTGTGCATCCCTACAGAACCGCCAGCTCGCTGCTGATCCGCTATGACCCTCCTCTGTCGCCTCATAATGTCACCTGGAGGCTGCACCTCCTCCTCAAACACATTGCCGAGGTGTCATCAGTAACAGTGCAGGGTGAGGAGACACCGCCTTTCTCTCCCAGGAGCCTCTCGCCCGTTTTGTTGTTACTTTTTTTTCGTTCCATTTTGAGAATGACATTCTTTCTGGGTTTTGAGAATGATTCATATGGCTGAGAACACAGTGTTCAGGAAAAAATGACTCAGCGGCACCACAGTTTCCTTCTCCCACCTCTTCTGTTTGAGTGACAGTCATCTGTGGGATGTTTCCTGCAGTAGCGGAAAATAACACCAGAGCATGCTCCCGCACGCGCAAAAATCAGTCATACTTGTCACATTTGCACGGAACAAAGCTTGTCATCGTGCACACGCATCTAGCTGGCTTCAAATCGGTTGTGGGAGATAATTAATTTCCCACTCCACACTGTGGGCTTTGATCCATCACGTACTCTGGGTGTAATAACGGGCCTATTTTTACACAGATCTGAACCACTTCACCTTTAAACTAAACCATGTAGCGCCAAGTGTGTCATATTTGTCACATGAGACTTTTGAGACGTCGACAGCATCGGCATGACATTTCTCCCTGCTCATCAACTTGATGCATGCAATTACATCGTCAAATCATGGAAACCAGGCAAAGACGAAAGCTCAGGCAATTTCTTTACCCATGTCTTCTGTGACAAATGTGCCATCATGATGCAAAAGAAAGAGATTGTGGTCAAAGACATTATTGAAATTGAGTGAAAAGTTCCTCTTTCGCTATTGGTGGTGTGTGGAAAGTTAATTTCAGCATATGTAAAAATGAAACCTTTTGGGAGTTTGAAGCCACATAAGGAAAATGAATTTAGCTAAAGGCGAGATTTGGATGAAAATGTGGTATTTCAGACATCTTTTTTTTGGTCAAGATAAATTATAAATAGCACAAAAATATCAAATGTAGAAATTATAACACAAAGCAAAACTCTTGTATGAAAATCAAATAGGCTTTACAGGGTTAAATGTGAGTTATTATAAAAAATATAAATATTTATACATAGCTTTACTGAATTAATGATTTAAAATTTTTGTTTATTCGTTGCCATAAAGACGGGCATTATTTACTGTACAATACAGCTCTCATGCTATCAACAAGAACATGATTCCCTTCTATGTGTCTGTTTTCAGATATAGACGAGTGTGCACACGCCGCTCTGCGTCGGTGCTCAGGTCAGGCCGTCTGCAACAACACCATGGGGTCCTATCAGTGTTCCTGCCACCACGGATACGTCGACGTTGACCCCAGAAACCCCGGAGCCAACTGCACAGGTCAGAATCAGTGTGCATGTGCTGGATTGAAAGATTCTTTTTAAAAATAGATTTTGAATCCTAATGAGGCTAAATGCATTACTTATCATCAACCTCTCCATAGATTGCATATTTAAAGGTGGTAGATACATTATCTACTAACCTTTTGTGGAATGACTTGCCCTGTCTGCATTTTAAGGAAAACCTTTAACTCCACCAGTTCTCTTTGGCTTTCGACACCACGTGAGATGTTGACTTTTTATTGTAGACGTTTTTTTACACATCTATTTAATATCTTTTATGACAGGTTTTTATCTATTTCAATTTGTTTTGACTGTGTTGGTTTAATTGTATTGTCTGTATCCTTCATCTATTCGTTGTACAGCACTGTGGTCCACAGTTGTGTCTTTAAATGTGCTTTACAAATAAAGTTGGATTCGATATATACAGTGAACATTGCATTGGTAGAATAGAGATCTTCTTCCAAAAAATTTCAGCGGACTGAGATCATCAAAGCGTCGTACAGTGTGTGTCTGTCAGGGGGGGTTTCCTGCATCACATACAGGAAACCCCTAATCAGATTTAACTGACAAAGTTTACAGTTAGGAGACTTTGCACGCTTCATCAACACACTTTCCTTTGAAGGTTAGTCAAAGTGGAGGCACAAGCGCTCAGCAGAAGACAGGTTAGGTGCTCCACAGTTTCTGAATGTTGTGATAAGGAAGGAAAATACACAAGTGGCATAAAGCATGACTGCACGTTTATCTGTTCAGATTTTATACAGAAATGTGAGTAAACATGCATAGAAGTGAAGCTGCTGCAGAAGCAGTGTTGGAGCCGTCAGGTGGATTGTCTGCTCCGTCTCTTCAGGGTAACACCAGACAGGAAGACACTGATATTGTCACACTTCTGTGAGTGGGTGATGATAAACAACACAAGAAAAAATAGTCTTAAACACCTCAGGGAGGTGCTGATCACCTACACCAACGTAATCCAGTATAACGAGAGAATAAAGAGAAATGTTCTGGTATAACAAGGACAATAAGATTGCTGAAGCCTCCCTTTTTGGTATAAATACACAAAAAAGGGAACTGCATTTAAATGATGTGCTGTTCCTCAAGTCAGCCAGAACTGCTTCAATCAGGAAGTTGTGGTTAGACTGTACAAGGCGTCTTTCCGTCATCACAACATCCCCGCAGTGTGGTTCATATAATCCAGCTTGAGCCAACAAACAACTCAATCCTTGGGCCCATGTTTTTGAGAATCATCTGGTGCAGGATTCAAACCTGATGATTTAATTTGTGTCCTTCTCTGTCAGCCGACATGAATGGGTCGATCTCCACAGAGCACACGACAACGGACCTCCCAACAACAAACACAGTAAACACCACGGCCTCGACCTCGAGTCCTGCACCTCCTCCTGGCATGAGTTTATCTGCGGGGCCACGTCAGTCAACATGTCGTAAGGACATTTCTTTGAATCTGCAAACCTTCTTCTAAATGCTTCCATCCAAGAAGAAAGGAAAATGTATGCTGAATATAGAAAATATCTAATTATACATGGAAAGCTTGCAGGAGAGTGGCAATATGAACTCTGTCAAACGGTGTACCCATTGTAGTGCTGGTTTAACAGACATGCACAGTCTGCATCCAGCAGCTGTCAGCTGCCTCCAAAATAAGCATTTGCACCTTTGTTGTGCTGACGTCACAAAGATACACAACATAAGGTGGAGGAAACGCACTGCACGGGTTCTTGTGCCAGATGTGTCTGCCGCCTTAAGCTCACACACAAATTGGCCTGTTCTGGTGCCAAATGCAGGATGAACCACATGTCCATTCTTCACCTCCTGTACAGGGTTATCTTCATAAATGCAGGAAGTATTTCTGGGTGTTTCAAAAGTTCAAGCAACTGTTTAACATGTATTCAAATTCACATGTGGCACTTTTTCACACAATACAGTACAGTACAAATGTCACTTGTACACTTTCAATTCAATTCAGTTTCATTCAGTCCAATTTTATTTATATAATGCCAAATACAACACAATGCATTATGCTCACAAATAATTTGAGATATTGTAATATCTCACTAGCAGATGAAAAAGTAGTATTTTTTCCAATATGCTCATAAAATACCAAAGCAAATGTACTGCTTTTCAGAAGAGCTGATGAAAAAACCCTAATTTACCAATAAAGTATAGATTTTTTTATTGTATTCCTATGAAATTGCTTCTTTATTACATTAAAAAATACATGAACAGATATTTTGTTAAACCTGGATCATCAAAAACTGAAGAATTGGTCAGAATGCTGAAACAACTTGTTTTTCCTCTGTCCCTCCATTGACATTTACTGAATCAAAACCTTTTCTGTCCTTCCCCTCCATCAGCTCCTCCCAGCATCAGCAGTTTATGGGCCACGAACGTCACGGGAGCCTCCCTCTCAGTCCGCTGGTCCAGCCGTTTGCAGACAAACCAGACCTATCTGGTCGTTGTAAGCAAAGGGTCAGAAATGGTTATTTCTAGGGAAACCACTGAGACCATGATGGAGGTGAGGCTACTGAAACCAGGAGCGCTCTACAATGTTACGGTCACACCCTGTAACTGTGAAAACCAAGGAGCTTCTCTTCATGTGTTTGTCAAAACCGGTAAGAAGTGGTCGGTTCAGTGGCTTTTATCAATGTTGGAGATTTGAACGACCTGCAAAACATTTCAGATTGTCAGTAAATGATAAGTGTGCTGTATTGAGTCCATGTAGAAATATTTCTCTCCTGTTTGAAACAAATGAGAGATAACTGTGTCCTTGATAAACCCATATTTCTAGAGGTAAGACAAAACGTAATAATCTTATGAGCCTGAGGCACATTAAGTAAAGCTTTAGATTAAATCATCCAGTCTTAAACCACAGGTTGGTCACAGGCTTGACATTGCACTTTGACAGATGTTGTTATTGTATCAAACAAGGCTTTTCTTTGCAGAGGCTCGGGTCCTTGACGCCACAGCACGAATCACCAACGTCCCGTTCACCACTGACCTACACAACACCAGCAGCCAGGACTTCAGTAACCTCGCTGGAGGTATCAAAGAGCAGGTAGGGGTGTTATGAGGTATATCCAGTCAAAATTAATCCTTTGGATCGACCAGACACCCCCGCTCCTGAAATGATCTCAAATACTCAACATTCATTCTGCTTGTTTCTGCTATCGCCTCCAGATCTACCAATCCCTGTCTCCTGACATAAGAGCCATGGTGGATTTAGACCAGGTGAGGATTGAAATCACAGGCTTCTTCCAGGGCAGTGTGGTGGTCAACTTCAAGATAATTTCCGCTCCAACACAAAGCCGCGATATTACTAATGTGTCCAATGCACTGCTGGACTCCCTGGAGAACAGTTCCACATACACTGTGGATAAAAAGAACAACAAAATAAATGGTATGTTTCTTTCAAGCTCCCTTGATATGGTAATGTGTAGTAATACAGCAACCCTCCTTCACAAACCCAACAAAGATCTGACTGATGAACCACAACATCTCTGCAGACTTTGATGAATGTGCTTCAGGGGACCATGACTGTTCCCAGTGGGCTAACTGTACAAACACCTGGGCCTCCTACAGCTGTGCTTGTCTGGATGGATTCATAGACAGCAACCCAGAAAGGCAGGGACGTGCCTGTCAAGGTAGACTTTCAATATTCATTACACATAGATTCTCAGTAGTAGCGATAACAGAAAGTCTTTGAAGGTCATAACCTTTGTGTCTTGTCTTACGCAGCAATTGTTACCATGGAGTCAATGACACTTAGCACCTCCCCCAGGACTCAAATTACACCACAGAACAATACAATCATGACCACTGTGCCAAAAAATGTTAGGGGTTCCACCACCATTCCTATATTGACAACATACCTTACTGCCAAAGCAAAAACAATAACTGCCAATAATACTTCTTCAACCTTCTCTACCACTGCCCAAACAACCCATACCACCTTAAAGGCAACCAATAATACTATCCCAACCATCTCTACCACTGCCCAAACAAGCAGTACCACCTTAACACCTACCAATAATACTATCCCAACGGTCTCTAAAATAGCCCAAACATCTGTTGATGCCTCAACAACCATTACTGACCCATCAATCAGTACAACTCTCTCAATAGGCACCAATGATACTTCCCCAACCATGAATAATGTTGCCGCAACAACCATTAGAACCTCAACGATCGCCAAAAATACAATTTCAATCATGACCACAATTGCCCCAATTACTATGATTGCATCAACGTCTGCCCTCAATGCCACCTCAAGTACCATGACAACAGTTTCAGCAACCAACAGTGCCCCAACTACTACCAATGACAATAACACCTTCCTATTAACAAACACACATCATCCAACAGCCACAAGTATAACAAACAACACTTCCTCAACAACCATACTGAGTCTTATTTCAAAAGATTCCCCCACTGCTCCAACAACCACTAGTACCATAACAACGACAAGTACCCTGACATTCTCTATTACCTTGACAACCTCTCACGCCACAGTAACCACCGGTAAAAAAACCATCACTGCACCAGCAACTACCTCTACAACCTCAGAACCCAGCACTCCTGCGCTGAGGAATTTGCAGGGGCACCTCTCTGTTCAGTGCAGGGATGCTGCCATCACCGTGTCTATCGCCAAGGATTTTCTCCTCAGTGCCAACATCCAAGAGAGCGCCCTGTACCTGGGCTCGGTGGGATGCGGTGTCAGTGGACACAATGGAACCCATCTCCAGCTGACTGTGGCGTGGAATGAGTGCGACACTAGGGTGGTGGAAGTAGGCATTATTTTTAGTGTCAACAAAACATTGGGATTTTTGGTGTGGTTGTTACAGAAATCAAACCCCTTGAATGGTTTCCAACATTTTCCGGTATTTTACAGAAAGAAACCCACTACACAGCATCCGTGACCCTGTTTAACTCCACGGATTCGTACACTTCAGCAGGAGGTGAAGAGAAGGAGCCCACGCTAAGGCTGAAAGTCCCCATCATGTGTACGTTCCCGAAGAAGATATTGATTTCTGCAGACTTTGGCTCAACTGGGTATGTTTCACTTGTTCTTATTGGATACAAACTGAAGTTTCTCTGTAGTGAATAAAGGCCAAAGAAATCTACCGGAGACATGTCAATGTGATTGTTAACAGACACACTGGAAACACAACAAACATTTACATTGTAATATAAACTATCTTTATGTTTCTAAAGACTTTTTGACAAGTTTTATGCATAATCTGGCACTTTTTAAAAATACTTGCTCAATAATGATGGTTGTTCATTAAATAAACCAACTGACAGAAACAATTTTTTACCAACATGATACTTATTCAAAGCAAAGACTACGGAGAGTATTTTACATTTTAACTGATTATTAACAACATCTATGTGTGTAAACATGGATAAATAACTGTTGTCATTCTTGGGAGGTTTTCTTTTAAAATATTCTACTACATAGGACATTAATTGTTTACAGGACATTCAAACTGAATTTTCTTGTCAGTCATGTCATTTGTTTGACTTAATTTTTCAACATAATGAGCAAAAGTGTTCGTTAATGAATTAGTCTGGTCTCTGACTGTGGTTTTTAGCAGAGCTAGACGAAGGGATTCAAATGCTTAATAAAAAGATAAGAGGCTGCTCATTTCAGTTTATTGATATGAGCTGAAATGTTATGATTGTATAAATGTTGGGAAGTAAAACTGTATGGTTGTTTAAAGTTAAATAAATACCTTAACTGACTAAACAAAACTAAACTAAGATAAGATGAAAAAAATAAAATAAAACCAACATGAACTGAAAGGTAACTAACTAACTAACTAACTAACTATACTCCATTAAAAACTAACTAAACTTACTAAATAAATAAACTCAACTAACAAAAAACTAAATTTAAGCTAAACTAAAATGAAAACATAACTAACTAACTAACTAAATAAAGAAACTCAGCAAAAAAAATTAACTAGTAACTTCACTATATAAACCCAACTAAAAACTAACTTAACTAAACTAAACTAAAATAGGATAAGATAAGATAAATGAAATTAAACTGAAATTAACTTAAAGGTAACTCACAAAATAAATAAATAAACTCAACAACTAACTAAAGTCACGAAATAAACCCAACTAATTAAAAACTAACTAAACTAAACTAAACTAAACTAAACTAAACTAAACTAAACTAAACTAAACTAAACTAAACTAAAGTAATACTTCATTATTCCCCTTTAAAAGTTCTATTTGTCTCAAGAACGGTGGATTCCAGACATACATACATATATGTTCAGGCTTCATGTCACCCTCCAGGTACAACATGATCAAGGAGAACTTTACGGGCTCTGGGCCGCTGCCCCAGAACTACAGCCTGTCCCCGGAGGAGGCCGTGGTGGTGGAGGTCAGCCTCAACACGTCCTCCGAGCTCATCAAACTGGTCATCACCAGCTGCTGGGCCACCGCCACTCCAAACCCCATCGATGTCAACAGATACACCTTCCTGGAAAACAGGTTGGCGTCTACGACGGCACCGTCCCTCCGTCCAGCTGCTGTGATTATAGATATTACAGGGCTGATAACAACTACACTACAATTACTGTCATGCATTCACCTCACGAGCATAAGGTGTGCTCTACTTTGTTTATTGAATTCCAAAATTCAATATATAACATATAGCCAAAACTCAACTTTTTATTTTGGTCATCAGTGGATGTTGAAGATCTGAAAATAGATAAATGACAAGAATAACACTGAGCAACAAAACAATTGAGGTAAATGACCATCGTGCAGCAAACTGGTCCTGTTTATCCATTGGAGGAAATACATGCCAGAGTACTGTGGTTACAAGCTCATGTAGAATAATGAGATGCTGCTAAGCTGGAGTTTAGTGTAATAGTAACTATTTAGACAAGCTCTCACTAACAGCTACCTCATAGTTGTTTTCTGACAAAAGGAGGACGGACACTGAAATGATTGTTTCACTGAAGCCTAAAATACTTAACAGTTTGTCTGTTTTTCAATGATAAGCGGAGCTCTCAGCCTCTCTTTTGCGTCCCCGCAGTTGTTCCCAGAACAGGTTCACCAAAGTTCTGGCCAATGGGAACTCCAGCACACCCCGCGTGTCGGTGCAGATCTTCTCCATTGTCAACCTGAACGTGACCTACCTGCACTGCCAGGTCCAGATCTGCCTGCAGATCGGAGCAGACTCCTGTGTGCCGGTGACAACTTTCCCTTTCAATCTGAAGCAGCTAGTTTTTTATTTATCGTTGTAGAAATGAAAGAAGGTCTGTGAAGAATTCTCATGTTTTGTTGCAGGACTGTCAACAGAGAACTGCGGAGTCTGGAAAGACAGCTGGAAGAGGTTTTGCTCCTATTGGGCCGATTTTCAAGTCAGAAGAATGTGAGATTTTATTATTATTTATTTATTTTATCCACTCTAACAGACGTCTGCTACCTTTATGACCAAAAAAGACCTTCTTTGTGATTTTACACCAAATGAAGTTAAACTGGAACAACAAAACATATTTCACCTTTAAAATAAGGTTAAAATATCTTATAAAGTTGATATCTCAAGTAAATATCCTTGCTATGAAATGATACCCTGCTATACTGGAACTGCTATTGTAGGTTATTGTAAGAAATATTCTGAATGGTGTGAGTGAAATAAATTGGTTAAGAGGAACTTTTTGTTAGAAGATTAAGTCACAATGGAAACATTGTTATTTAAAACTTAATTCTCAACATTTTGACTTTGTCAACATACAAGTTCTGCAAAACTGCAGAGACACATCAAAAGTTTTTCTTCTATATCCTCCCTCATCGTTCCACACAGCGGCAGGGTCTCTGGATGACGAGCTGAGCCTCCTCCAGATCATCGGCTTCTCCTGCCTCGGGGTTGGCCTGTCGCTCTTCTTCATCATCGGCTTCGTCTGCCTCTTCTTCTACCAGAGGAACCGCATCGGACACTACAACTTCAGCATCAAGCCGAAAGAAGAGAAATTCACATACCTTGTCTTCAACACTTAACGCTGCAGCGATGCCTCAAACAGGATTCTTGTTACTCTCACGACCAGCAGTGAGACTCACTCAGCTATGCCAGTACACCACAGCTGCCACTAGGTGTCACGGTTGCATTGTTTACCTCTTAGCACTTCAATCACTGCATCTTTTGCACATGAAAAATCCCAATATATCTATATTTTAGGTCCTTACATAGAAGGAGGTCAAACATATGAATTATAAATGTCATAAATCTGTTGAAAATAAATTATATGTAAGTATGTATGGCACTTTAAATATTTCTGTGTTGAAAGTAGTATCTTTAAGGCGCTCGGGTGAAACTGCACAAATTCTGAATATTGAGCAAAGTCTGGCGGATAAATCACTGCATGGCTTCAGTGTATTGTTATGTTTTACTCTTCAGAAACTATAATATTCCTATTAAACATGCTTTAATGCCACCATCTGTACAAATGGTTACTTCATAATGTTTGCTACTATTGTTCTAAAGTGTTTTAAGTTTGTTTGGTTGTCTGGAATTTACAGAGCTGTTGTATGTATATATAGTCTGTGTATTCAGATTATGTTATAACATATCCAAAGATTCTGAACAAGAGGAAATGCAGTCATCTGGTGAAATTAAAAAGGAAACATAAAATGTATCCTGATTTTAAATCTATTCCGTTTTCCTGCCTTCACCCATTGCTGGCTGCAATAAACGTCTACTGCTTTGCAACCCTGAAATGGAATTAATTGGGATAAAAGATGGGTGAATGATTGACTGTTATAAACTGGAATGCGGCGCTTTGACATAAATCAAACTGCAAATACATGCAAGGTTTGAACTTTTATCACAGTTAAAGTGAGAAACCAGTGGACATGTTTGAGAAGATTCGAGTTGGATAAAAAGTTAATGGATTTTACTGATATGGGATTATTCCACTGCTTCAGCCGCCTGCAAAACTCTTTCCAATGTTAGTTTGAGTGACACATAAACGTGTGCACACTGTCAACGCTGCCACAGCCTCTTCTCACAAACATTAGTAAAATTAAAAGAAACATTGTTGTTTATGTAGTTTGGAAATTTGATCAGATTACCACACAGAGCTGGTTTGCGACGGTACTGTGTTTTCTCTGGTTCAAAACCTGCAGCTCCATCAGATGTGAGCAGCGGTAGGAGCTGATGGGCCTAATTTAGCGTGTGATGGTGAACGTGTCCTGTCGCTCGGGGGAGCTGCTGACACACTTCTTCTGCAGGAAAACAACAACGTAAAATGGCTTCCTGCATGAATGGAGATGTTTAGTGTTCACAAACGACTGGAGCAATAGAAAGTCACACTTTTCTTTTTCTTTTTTAGTCTATACTTCAGGGTGGGCTGAGAGTCGCATCAGGGGGCTGATGAGGTGTCGCGTTCCCGCTTTAATCAGATCAGTGGTTGAGAAAAAAGATCTCCAGTAAGCCTTTCTCAGTCAACCAGAGACGGATTTTACCCACACTTCCCATAATCCTACACTGTTGACTACAGGGTCATTGACTGTACCGGCGGGGTGAGGGGGTGAATACTAAAAGAGAGGCTTTTTCTTTTCTCCTTTAGAGAGGGGGGAGTCCGAGTCCCAGGGGACCCACGGAGAAGGATGGACTCAGTACCATCTGGAGTGCTGCAAACGCTCCTCCTCCTCCTAATTAACCCATTCAGCCTGAGACCTGGCAACCCGTCTCCATGGCAACAGACTGGTGCAGGGATGGAGTGTGTAATGGATGCAGAGAAGGGGGAGCGATCAAAGGGGGAGAGAAGAAGCGGGGAACCCGTCCAATTCAAAAGCGTGAAATTGGTGAAATGTACCACTTCCCTCAACTTCCCGTGTCCTGTTTTTGCCGTTAATTTGCGGGTGGCGGCTCAGAGCAGGTGTTTGCTCATTTACACGCAGAAGGTTTGCGCTCACAGTTTAAGAGAGAAAACATCCCGCCATCGTGACTCAGGGATCAGGAGCTGGAGGACAAATTAATTTTCCCTCTCTGCTCGTCTGCGTCCCGGAAGGCGACGTAGTCTCGTCCCTGATGATGGCTGC